>NMRA01000160.1:0-64524 GCA_002633005.1 Phoronis australis
TTCTATTTTGAGTTTTCTGCCTTTAAACAGGTGCACACTCATGAAGTTACTTTCCTTTAGTTGACATTTTTTTTGTGATTTAAATATCTTTTCTCTCATAATATTCTCTTAGTTTAATCGTTCAATCTGCTCTTGCTGCTTGGTTTATTTGTGTACACTCTGTTGTTTCTTTTGTAGAGTTTTCATTTTGCTGTCGGCTGTAGGTCAAAGGTAACTTGTGAGCAATGGATGATCTGCAATGATCGAGAGCTTGATGTCACACATGACCAGTCTGCTCACCCCCCTTCAGAATAACCAGCACAGTTATTCCTGGCAGAATGGTATGTGTGAAAATTACTTTGGTGTGGTTACGCCTAGTTGTCAAGTTAAATGCAGTAAGCCAGTGAGGGGTTTTTGGTGGACACCTACTATGCTAAAAAAGAATTGAAAATTTGATGTTCGATTGACTTGCAGCCAATATGTTAGGTCAAACAGAGCTAAACAAATTTTTTAAAATGGACATCATAGATATCAATCTAACAGAAAAACTCCCAGTGTGGGGCCAAAATTCTAGTTGAGTGTAATTATATCAAAATCAAATTCCCTTATAGGTACTTAGTATATTCTCATCAACGGTCTTAGCGGGCTGTATTTCGCTTCTTTAAACCTTTAATTATAACAATGACGACTCAAAGCATTTGTCATCTTATGCTCATGTCATTAAAATTAGGTAGTAGTGACTTGAATTCCACCCAATGAGCAAAGGGAATTTATATTATATTGTTAATAAGTTCACCCCCAAGTGAAAAAGTCAAGTAACAAATTGAAAAGCGAACTGTAAAACATGTTATCTTTGAATGAATATTAGGTCATTTGGAGGGCTTGATTTCCTTGCAGTTATATTCGTCATATCATTTTCGCACATAAATTTCTTCAAGTGATTGTTATTTAGATGTGCAGGTCCCTTTGCTATGCTATGCAACTGTGATAGATATTACACAAAATCCGTACAAACTTCCAACCCTGTTTGGCTTCAGATTCAGTTTACTGACTGTGTAACTAGTTGAGAATTGTAGTTATTGCCTTGCAGCCTAACTGTGATCAAAAACTATGTTCAGAGCAACTTTGATAGATATTACACAAAATCCGTACAAACTTCCAACCCTGTTTGGATTCAGATTCAGTTTACTGACTGTGTAACTAGTTGAGAATTGTAGTTATTGCCTTGCAGCCTAACTGTGATCAAGAACTATGTTCAGGTAGTGGTTAAAGTTTCGTCAATTTCTAATTTGATTTGGCTCTGGTGAAATCTTGTCCAAAGTGATGAAAAAAATTTTAAGTATGAATTGTAAATCACTCAATGTTACATAATTGTATAACATAGAGCTTTTTGACCAGAAGACATAATGTTTTTCTAGAATCATTGTAAAATCATGATAGCTGCTGTACTAAATGCTCCCAGTCAAGCATCACCCTATTGCCTTGTGAAAAATCATAAGTGTGCATCCCTTTAATCCAATCTTCTTTTCAGAAGTCCTCAATTTGTTCTTAGTTTTTACGTAATGAAGTGAAATTGTAGTGACCCTTGATCTGCCTATTGTCACGTGGATGTTGCTATTTTTGTCTCGTATCCTTGACAATACAACACCAGGCAGTTACACATGCAACACTACGGATGACTCAAGTGCTGCGAAAAGTGGCAGTAAATAAGTTTTACATCTTATTGTGTTACCGCCTTCTTGGTGTGAATCAGTGTGTTCACCAATTTAACTCACCTTTGGAAATTGAAAAGTTAATATTTGCTGTTCAAAGTGTCTCTGAAGCTACTGTTTTTATCTTCATTGAAAATTTTGTTTTTGTTTAATATTTCCTTAGTTTGTTGTTAAAATTTCCAGCCAATTTTTATAAGTTGTTATTCACTGTCATTTCTTACCCCCTGTGTGTGGGGAACTACCATCAGTGAAGCATTCACGTGAGATCACCGCTCTTCCTTGTTTCAGGTAACTGCACATGTGGTGTGGGTGGCTCCACCCGGTGGGACTTCCTGCAGGGTAAGGGTGCCCTTCAGACACGCCAGGGTCCGCTGCGCTTGGCCGCTTCAAGCAAGGTGTACCGCTGTAAGCTGCACAAGCGCCTACTGCCACAGGCGTCCTCAGCTTCTGATCGTCCCCAATACACTACATATAATACTACAAGGTATGACACTTTCGACCAAAAATTCCACGGGTGCTTCACTTCAGCCGTCCATAGCAAACATAAAACTCAATAAATTTACACAAAATAGAGGTTCAACAAACCATGAAGAATTGTTCTTTCTCCCAATACCATTCACGGTGTCCTGTTCTGGCGACTTCGTAAGAAATTCGTAGTCAAAGAACAAAAATGTTCACAAAAAAACCCGCACACGTCCATCGGTTGCCGCTCGAGGTCAAGGACGGTACGGAAATTGCCGGTGAGTTACGGAAGTACCGACATCGTGACATTAGACGCTAACAACCTCTCTACGGTCTCTGCTTTACGCGACCGATGTCGGTACTTCCGTAACTCACCGGCAATTTCCGTACCATCCTTGACCTTGAGCGGCAACCGATGGACGTGTGCGGGGTTTTTTTGTGAACATTTTTGTTCTTTGACTGCGAATTTCTTACGAAGTCGCCAGAACAGGACACCGTGAATGGTATTGGGAGAAAGAACAATTCTTCATGGTTTGTTGAACCTCTGTTTTGTGTGAATTTATTGAGTTTTATGTTTGCTATGGACGGCTGAAGTGAAGCACCCCTGGAATTTCTGGTCGGAAGTGTCATACCTTGTAGTATTATATGTAGTTTATTGGGAACGATCAGAAGCTGAGGACGCCTGTGCCTACTGCATCACAAACAGCAGCTGTTGAGTCTGGAACAGGCAAAGAAAAAATATGCTGCAATGCACAAGAGTGAGTGTATGAAATGCAGTGAAAGGTCTTACATTATCGTTCTTTAAAACTTACAACGGAAGAAAGTCAACCGTTTTTCTTCCATTCGAAGTTTTTATTTCATACAAAACACATTTGCTTCACGACATTTGTTGAATGTCGTTCGCAATTACTATTTTTAAATATTGGTTAGCGCGTCAGGCGAGTTGTTTACAACATAATTGCCGCGGGTTACGTGAGGATCGGATGAAAGCAGACACTGATAAGAGAGCTGGACTACGTAAACATTGATTTGTTAATGTCAAATTGATAACGACTCGGTTGTATCCCAACTGGACGACCTGTCAGTCGGGATACTCATTCCACAGCGCGGGTGCGTAACGGCCCGATACACCTGTAATTACCGATCTGAAGAGTATTTTTAACTATCCCGTAAATTTCAATCAGCAAAAGCTTGCTTGCTCGCCGGCCATATTGAATCGCTCTTGTCAGAGATTACATAACAATGAACGGCTCATGGGTCACCGGCCTAGCTGTGGCCCACGTTCGTGTTCACTGAGTTACGCCTATTCATGGGCGGCGCAGCACTGAAAAAAATGGGCTATAGCCCCCAGCCCCCCGCTGTGGCGCACCGCCCATAGACTACGGGCGGCGTAGCACTGAAAAAAGTGGGGGGCCATAGCCCCCTCCCCCTAGACCCTTGGCCTTGGGGTGCGCCGCCCATGCTATTCGGTCACGGCCAAGAAAGAGTTCTCATTTTGTAATCACAAAAACAACCTTAATTGGTTCACCAACGCTGCCCTGTATGCCAATGGCATCCACAGGTGAAACAGCGTGAATTACGTACCCGGCCTGTTGGAAGCGCCGCAAGAACTAATGCGGTGGGTGATTTCCCTCCAGCGTTGACATACAACACACCTGACCTCTTGTGATTAATTTTGAAACTAATCCTGTTAGTCGATAAATCGCTAGGCGTCGCACATATTGGCGTACCTTTTCAAATGTCCTGCGTTAGAACTGGTCAGCATTCGTAACTTGTTGTTGATATTCCTTTGATGCCTGAATTTTGTACAACAGTTATCGTGTTTCAGATAAACGTATTATTCGAGGATTATTACGGGGTATTTTTGAACAAGTGCAATTGCCGATTGAGGGAATATCGACTTGAAATTGATAGTCAGAAATTGTGTGTTATTGTTACCCGGTGCACACTTTGACAAACGATAACGACAATGCCAATGGATCTTTGACATTCTGTATTTGTTACGGAACTTTGATTTCAGGCGAAAGGTAAGACGAAATGAGACGTGCTTCTTGAAATGTTTTATTTAGTTTCCTCTGAAGCACAGTGTACGTGAATAAGATGTTTCTTTGGTTATGTGTTTTCTTATTATGCTTGTTGAGGCTGGACAGTGCAGCTGAACAGCTGAGTAGTAGGCCTGTAAGTGATGAATTGATTGAAACTGGTAACAGTTTCACTAAATAGCCAGACTAGTAAATTTACGCTTGCTGTCAAAGTAGTATGCCACTGCCTCATATCCGTGTGAAAATGTCTCAGTTTGTTATTGTTATGTCATAGCCTGACATACTAGTCATCATATCTATTATAAATTCAATATGGCTGACTCAGAAAGCTTCATTGGTGACAGGCATTGGCAAACGTCCATACAGGGTGGAGTTCAAAAAAACGCTAGTACCTCGCATGAAAAGCAAGATCTTGCCATATTTCCCATTGTATTTTCTATGAGAGCATGTCATTTTGGTTAGATTTTTCTCGCAGCGAGATTGCTACTGAACTCTACGCAGGTATTTTAAATATAACATATATACTGGGGAACCCAATGTTCGTCCGCCTAAGCATAAAACCGACTTGCTGTTGTACTCACCGAATTATTCCACTTCAAAGTTATGATCTGAATAGGATTCGATTTAACTCTCACAGATATACCGCATTCATCGATTCGGAAGTTTTCTTTAATTTGTGCCGAGTTATTTCAAATGTGCACTGCCTTCGGCAGCCATTTTATTNCAGGGTGGAGTTCAAAAAAACGCTAGTACCTCGCATGAAAAGCAAGATCTTGCCATATTTCACATTGTATTTTCTATGAGAGCATGTCATTTTGGTTAGATTTTTCTCGCAGCGAGACTGCTACTGAACTCTACGCAGGTATTTTAAATATAACATATATAGACTATATAGCCATATTAGTTAAGAATTTTAAAGCAAAGAGTACTATAGGACCAGTTTATCGAACATTTGTGGAATATATCTTCAACTAAAATATCACTTATCAACGAAAATTGTTTTGTTTAAGGTAGATATAAAGTTTAGTGACATAATTCTTCAAATGGTTTGCTCTAAACGCGCATCATCAATGAATGGTACAGAAGCACTTAGTTGACTCAATTTCAGAGAATCCTTGAGGACCAGTTCATCGAACAAGGTCAGAAATGATGGTCAGCTTTTGATGACAATGGTGCTGTAGCTATAAACATATAAAGCTTGAAGTGTACCAACTATGCTTAAAATGAAGATTGTTTAAACTATGTAATTTTGTTTTTGTTTGGGAGGGATCTTGACAGGGGCCTGCCTGAGGACGACACCTGGCAGTTCGAAACTACATGTGTTCTAGCGCCGCATAGTCACTGAAAGGACTTCTTCTACTCCTTAAGTCCAAACGAAATCAGTAACATATCGAGCATTGGTCTCTTATTGTTTTCAATTGCATTAAGAGTTATACATAAAGTTGATTTACACTGTTTTTTTTCTCACAGAGTTATACTGTGAAATGATGAATGTACCATAGCATCACCTATTGAGTGGGTTTGCGATCAGTTCACTATGGCTAACTTTCCAGTTCTAAGTGAAGATACTCTGAACATATACTGATCACTGGATGGTTGCAAACACTTTCCCCGAGTCTGAAAAAATTCCCTATCCGGGTCTAGAACAAGTCAACCTGTCACTGTTGATGGTTTTGGAGTGTGTTGACTAAAAGTGTAGAACTGAGAAAGGGTTTATCATTAGTAAGCAACAAAGGTTCAGTATATCTCTTTAAATATTCATTGTCATAAACAGTGGTGACGGATAAAAACTACGTAGTCGTTCTCTAGGTTTTAGAACACACTGACTATTAAAGTATATCTTAACTATATCAAATAACAAACTTGTTAGCTTTTGTCCCGATTTAATTTTTTTTTAAGTTTCCATGTTTGTTGAATTTGTTTAACACGTGTGATAGTAGTATTGAAAGCTTAAGGTTTTAAAGAGCCATTGTAATGTGAAGTGATATTAGACTGCATTTCTGTAAGTACCTTCATACAATTGAAGCCAAGGTTGTTGGTTGAAAATCAACAACAAGGTCCATCAGAAGAGAAGTATTTAATGCTCAATAGATATTTATTTTGTGTGTGTGTGTGTGTGTGTGTGTGCGTGCGTGCGTGCGTGCGTGCGTGCGCGCGCGCGCGCGCGTGCGTGTGTGTGTAGTTATTGTTATCTTGGTCATTGAGTCTTTAACAGAGTTTTATGGTCGTATCGTATCGTTGCCTTTTTGCTACTAGAATGACAGGCATATATATATGTACTGCCAGAGCTTTCAGATGTAGCGACATTGGCTCATTTTGAGTTACAGGTCTGTGACCTGAATTACATGTGTAAAAAATGGTATTTGTATTGGTATTGTGGGCTAAATTCCACAGTAACACGGCTCTCATATTCACTGTGCAGTCTGTGCTGACTATGATACAGCCACCAGACTGCTGTGAATAATTTCTTAGCTCTCAGTTGCTTTATTTGTGCCACTGATTGCGTTAATCTTGTGTAGTATTACCGGTACAAGTACTGGCCATGTTAGGCTAAACTCTCACCCCCGAAATTTCCAATTTTTCATTCCTAAAATAACCCATCCTCAATTTATTCGATTGACACGTTCTTAGAGGTGAGACTCGTGGGTTTCCATGAGTGCCTGTCTCTCAAGAATTTTAACTCCTAAAATGTACTTGAAACTTGCTTATGATTTCTGGGTAACAAACAGACCTTGTCATCTTTGTGGTGGAGGGAAAGCTGACAGTTTTCACTGAAGGATATGTGAGGTGAAGTGGATCTTTTGGCTCATACGCATTCTAGTATCGAACTGGTGTGGAAAAAATGATGAAGGCATTCTCTTGAGTAAATCCAACGTTTGGGTAAATGCCTGTATTTAATCACCCTGGTGTTAACCTGGACAGGAATGTTATGTTTAAATGTTTGAGGAAATTGTGTCTTCGTTGTTGTCCATCAAGAAAAGTATGTTGTCAGCGTTCCCCATAACCTGTTTTGACTTGTCGCTGCGTCGAGTTTGAATTTTCCCTAAGCGAGTTTGGCTTGCTTGCGTCAAATTTGAAAACCCATGCAACGAATTTCCAAGACGTAACACACAAACTCCCCACAATATGGGCACAGACTTTTGAACTTGTAACTCCGGTTGAGTTTGAATTTTCTGTGGTGGAGAACACTGATTTTCTAGAAATTTCCTTCACTGTTGATCTGTGGCAAGAGACAGCCATGAGACTGACTGACCTATATATGTGGATAGGTGATTACACAATATAGCTTCAATCTCTCTTGTCACAAAAATATTTCCTTGTGATGTCAAGTACTGGTAATAATACACAAATGTCAAGCAGAGCAATAAACTCTTCTTCTCTGTCATTGTTAGTGTTTCCATAGCAATGACCAAGTTTATTTGAGGTCATTGTTGAAACACCTTAACAAGGTCATTCAAGCTAGCTATTCCTTAGTGTAATCTGAGGTGTATTCAGTTTTTGCTTTTTGGTACACAATTTCCTGAATTTGTCCAAAGGTATCTTGAAGGATCGATTTTTTTTGTATATTCTAATGACACCAAAAATCTTCCATCTGTGATAGGTATTCAAGTGTGTGGTAAATTGTCATAAATTTTAGCCAAAAATAATTTCCAAATTAGCCCTTTTTAAGTGCCCACGTATTTATGTGTGTGCATATTGCCGTCATCTCTGTCCACTGCACGCGCTCAAACTACTATAGGAAGTAGGCCAGGACTTAGACACCACTGCAAACGGGTGTTTCCTTGTTTTGGTCCTCTCATTCTCATTTAGCAACCTGGGAGTTTTACCAGGTCACAAAGCTAAATTTGAGTCAGGTTGTTTGTCTGGTAGACGCTACCTAAATGTTCTGCCCTGATCTTATTTGGTATGACCGTCGATAAGAAATTGAGCATGGGTCTCGGGCTTTTAGGATGACGTGCCATCTCATTCAGAGCATAAGGATTAGCTCTAGTAATATTGACAAAAAAGGCTTTAATTGATACGGTATTAATTCGAACTATAATAGCAACATCGTCAAAATTGCTTCCAAAACGTGGGCAAAGTAACATTTTTTGTTTTAAGGTACATAAACTAAAAGTTAATATGAAATTCCTAGAACAAAGTTTCATGTCTAATGCTGCTATAGGTAGGGTGAAATATGGTTTGTTTCTGGCTCTTCAAGACAATATGATAAATTTAAAAAATCTCGCTTATTTAGGGCACAATATGACGTACAAGGAAAACTTTTTTTGATATTTCCCTTTAAAGATATATAGCAATAAGGTAATGCTTTTACATGTTCAAGGTTTGTACCGTAGCTACCACCAGACAATGGTTTGAAAAATTGTGAACGGTATTCACAACGTTGTTAGAAGCCTTTGAAAGTAAAAAGTGGCTGTTTCGGTAATTAGTATTGTCCCAAATGGGCAAAATGTTACTGCATATTTATGTTACTGCATATTTATGACATTGTTGCATCACTATATCTTGCCGCCTAAGTCATATTTATGTCCTCACCGAAGAAGAAATCACTGTGGCATGCTTCAGACTCTATGTTGCCAAGTTCTTAAGCTCTTTGAACACTAAAAATTGTTCATTTTCCAATGATCAAGGTGATTCAGGGCTGTTTTGTTCCCACAGAATCAATAGGAAATGGGTGAAACACTCCTCTGTAGATGTAAATAATTGATCATTGTTCGTGAAAGATCAGGTATTGATCTTGAGCTTTGTTTACTTGCCTGAAGTGCGGTAGTGGGGTGGAGTGCATGATTCATAGCTGGTCTTTAAAAATCTGTGTCTGGGCCATCGCTCTGCAGAGTAGAAGCGTGCATATGCCTTGTGGCAGGGCAATTTTTGAGAAAATTCCCCCTCCCTTTGTAGTCACCCCTCATCAGCTAAGCCTCAAGTAGCAAAGCTAACGTTAATTTGCAGAAGTGATTCTAACCTTGAGGGGGATTATGTAATCATTGGATGGTAGTTTTTTTGGGTCTGTCGGGGAATTTCGCTATATTTTTGAATAGTTTTTATTTGGGATTGGGGGCAAAAATATGGGGCCTCAGAACCAAGGCATCAAGGGCCCTGTTCTTCACAACCTTGAGCCATTGTTTCAAAAGTCCTTTAAGTTATGTCACGGAGTCTTGAGCCAAGTTTTGTTGTAGCTTTTTTATTGTGTGCTGCACGTCACATCGCACATGGATATTACTGTTTCATTCATCCAGGTCGATTAATAGATGTCAAAAATTATAACTTCTGGAACTTTTTACAGTAAAATCTCCCAAATTTTGAGTATAAATAGGTAAATAAAACAACATGAATGGATCAACTGAAATTTTCGGATGTAATAACTTCCTTTGTCAACGGAAACAGAAATAAAGTAAAATCAAACACTATGCGACAACTGACATTTAAGATATGGTGTAATGAATATGATACATTTTTGCGTAAAAAATTCAGTGATATTAAAGAAGTTTTTATGTTCAATCCATGAGGTTCTAGTGTATTAAGATTTTACTTTATTTCTGTTTTTATTGAGCTTTTTATTGTTCTCTATACACTAAGAACCTCATGGATTATTTCTGTTTCTGTTGACGAAGGACGTTATTACATCCGAAAATTTCAGTTGATCCATTCTTGTTGTTTTATTTACCGATTTATATTCTACATTTCGTGAAACAATAGTATCCTTGGGAGGATCTGGATCGCCTTATTTAGTTTCAGATTTATTTTCTACCATATTTTGAACAATTTATAATTTCTAAAGGCTCCTATTATTGTTTGAATGCTGACATTTTTTTCAAATTATTATCTATTGGTAGTTACTGTACAGGGGTCTGTTCTAACCAATTGTACTAAGCTAAGACAAATCTTAAATTTTAGCAAATTTCATAATAAAGATTAAATTCTTCTCAAGACCCTTTCAAAAAGACGCAAGGGGTTGATATACCTAAGTTTTGTCTTAATTTTGACTACCTTGCGGGATGCGAAATTTTTAAAATTTGAGATTTGAGACAAATCTTTAAGACTTAAGTCAAAAATGAACTTAAGTCAGTTTCTTGGAACGGGCCCCAGAACTTGAATATTTCAAGGCACTATTGTGGTACTATTTGTCATTTAAGGACTTTCGACCCTTGATTTGGGGTATCTGAGCCATGTTGGGATTTTTAATGGTGGCTTTCAAACATGTGTGTCTGACATGAACAGCTGGTCAACATGTGTGTCTGATGTCCACAGCTGTACAGAATTTGTGTCTGCAGTCATAGACCTCTAATGTCAGTTTTGCTTTTTCTTAAAATTTTCACTTACTCCTTATATGCTGTAGATTATATGGTAAAGTGAAGTCTAACATATTATGGCCATTAACTTTTAACAAACAAAGTCATGTGTAACATCTGTTTGCCACATATTACAGGGATTTTATGGTAGTTGCTGTTGTAGATTTTACGGTAATCAATCTTGCTGATAGAGAGGCTCCTACACCCAAAAGCCACACTATATTTTGCACGTAGTGTTCTTTTTCCTGTTATTATGACAGATCTGCCTGTATACAAACTTCCAAAAACTGTCCACTGATATTTTTCATCATATCGCTGATGTTTACATTATTATCATTATCATAATTATTATTATTATTGTTTTCATAATTATTATTATTATTATTATTATTAATATTATCATAATTATTATTAATATTGTTATTATTATTATTATTAATATTATCATAATTGTTATTAATATTGTTGTTATTATTAATAATATTATCATAATTATTAATATTATTATTAATAATAATAATATCATAATTATTATTAATATTATTATTAGTAGTAATATTATTATTATTATGATACCCCAGCAGTTGCTTTAAATGTTTGCAACTGATATTCAAGATTTTATAAAGATATGCTTTTGGAAACTCCGCCCCAAATCCAAACTAATAAATTCTGATGCGTCCACTAGTCACCATCTCTCAAAACTGTTTTTCTTTAAGTACCATACATACCCGGTATTCTCCAGAAAATTAATGGTGGGTTCGATGTCAGTTGCGGGAGAGGAGTTGGTGAGAAAGGTATGCAGAGTTGCGTTGGAGTTTCAATAGATTGGAGTTTCCTACCTGGGAAAGGGGCATAAATGAGAGGAGGTTAAACCGCACCATTGCTCAAGAAATTCCAAATGCAATAGATAGCCCAACCAACAACAAGATAAGGCCTTATTGAGTACAAAAGCCATGACTGATACTGTAAGGCAGTTTGACCACAATCAAAAGACTATATCTCAACTCTGCTTGAAAATTTATCAATATCCAGATTACTTATTGAATACATTGATTTATGTGATTAAATTATCTAGTGTTAGTACCTAAGGTCTTTAAATCACTCCAGTTATTCTGGTTGTATGTCTCCAATCAGTGTTTGCTATGAATTAACTGAGGCTGTTAGTACAGTTGTGTAATTTTAATGGGTTGAGATTGGGTAGAGTATTCTTACTGAGTTATGAGGAAACAGTTACAATGGTATCATTAAATGAAAAACAAATCTTTAGGTTGTGGGGAAAGAGAGTTGTGGCCAGGAGAATACCGTCTATAGGAGATAGTACAGTAATTGTCTTCTACGACACTGTATGCAAAAATACTGCATAATTAATTTGCACTAAACTCTGGTTCGAGGGAGACTCAGTCATATCTTCTTTCCTAGGAGACAAAAAAATTGTAGAATCTACTGGACGAACCAATTGAAAGGTTACTGAATAAATCAATATTTTTCTTATAACGGAGAGGACAAATTGCCCCAGCCAGAAGTCTTAATAAAGTTGTTTATAAGAACATTCTTTAAGAACAGGCTGCTGGGAAGTGTGTGGGAACTGAAAAACATTCACTTGAAATAAAACATCGGAAAGACTTGGGCTCTTCAACAAGTGTTTTTAACCAAATGTCGAAAAAGAGACTACTGATTGCTGATAGTGGTTTAAAAATATAGGTACCACAGTCACGTGCGATAAAATATCGCCAACTTGGGACAAAATATGGACAAGTGAAATTTTATTGTTATATCACTTTCCCATCCAGTGAATGCTTTTCGATGTTTCAAGTTTTATACCACAGGTACTATGAAACAAACTTTTGAAAAACTGGGCATTTGCAAACGTGTTAGAAGCCCCTGTTAAATGAAAAAAGGGCAATTTTAGCAGTTATTTTTCTCCAAATTTGGTGCAATTTTACAGCACTTATAATTTTGCTGCGACATCTGGAAGCAATGAATCTTTCTTATCATATACTCTTTCACTTTCTTCTTTGCTACCAATAATTGATGCTTATCAAGATTTTTGGGTTGTCTCCTAATTTTATTGCGTAATCACATTGAGTTAGGTCTACGCCACATAGTCCCCTTGATTCAAGAAATTTGTCTTTCCTAATTACAAGTTTTGTTAAACAAATATTTAATGTCAAACTTATAATTCCAGCAACAGCTCTGTGTGTTAAGTTTAAACACAACATATCCAATAAGAGAATAGCATCTGTTGCATACTCTCGGCTACTTAATTAGAACAGTTTGTTCAATAGATCAAACACCTGTGCCTGTTGTGATCTATATCGACTAGATATTGATTTTATATCAAAGACTGATTCATGCCTTAGTAGATGTCGTCTGTGAAATCCTGCATAGAGCTGTGCTGTATAACACTAATGGTGTGTTAGTAATCACTTGATGATCTTATTATGCCATCCTCCTGTCTCATTGTCTTTTGAGTTCAAGCAAAACAGATTGTAATTAGCCTCAACTACATTATTCCAGTCCCCTTCCCCCTGTACTCAGCTAACTTGGCCTGTGTAGGTGGGTTACCAACTACCCAACTGTTATGCCAATAAAACATGCGTGTGTTTGCTAATGCAGGGATCGATTTAATGACCTGTGGAATTCCAATGCGAGCTCCTCAGATTTTGTTTGTCGACCTGGTAAAAATCTCAAGTCGCCAAAAATCACGCACACATTTGAGCACGCACTCAAATTAGTACAGTCTCCAGATGGTGTCTGCAAAACCCGCAATGGCTCGTTGATGGTTCAAGCACGGCAATGCATCTTGACTGGAAATTTTTTGAAATATTGTTTGTTGATAACTATGGCATAGAACTTGATATGTAAATGAACTCGATTTTATTCTCGATGGGACTATTAGCTCCCTGTGCTGCTGTGAGAAGTTAACGGAAAAACATGGTTACTATTTGCTTTTGTGAAGGTTGTATGCTGAGTAGGATGTCCAATTGTTGAGCAGGGCCTTCTAGCTAGGGTGTATAAATTTGACTCGGGGTTGGGGGAGGATTTCCATTTGAACACCTTGGATGCCCCATAGATGAAGACAAATTCGCAGTGCAGTCAAATTTCACCTTTCTAATTTCTTTCATTGCAGAGATGTGTTCCACAATACTTCTTTATGGTGCTATACTGTGCGCAACGGTGTCCTCGGTACACGGGGTCGCCTCTGTCTCCTTTGCGGCCACGCCCACGTCTTACGTAGGTCAGGAAGGAAGGCATGTCTCCATTCGGTTGAGAAAGACTGGAAGCAGTGCTAATATTGTCACAGTGGTTGTACAGGTAAGGTGTACTTTAGAGGCGGTCGTCTCTTGGCTGAATGTGTCTGGCGTCATATAAAGAGTGATACATGGAAGGAAATATAAGGCTTCAGTCTAACGTCTTGATCATTGGTAGGCAAGGGGAGCACTACAGACTCCAATTTGTTGATTCAGACCTCTGGGGCGTCGGTGAAATCCTGCAGTTCAATTGGTGTTCTATGAACGAAATCAAGAGGTCAGTTGGAGTTACGGAGATCAACCTGTGTTTTGTCGTATGTCATTTGTCATTTTATTGGTTTAGCGGATGTCTTGGAAAGCTGTCTGAACTCTATTTTTCACTATCTGTAGTCTCCCAATAATTTTAGCTCTCAAAACATATGCTACTCGGTTTCGATTGGATAACCAACGGTCAGCTTGAGCGTCACCTTGACATATCGGGGTGGGGGGGGAATGCCCACTACTTATCGACGGAATATACAAAATGGTTCTTTCTAGTACTGGTATTATAATTGCTCATGTATGTGCAAGGAATCATGAAGGGATTTGGCTAAATAATACTCCTTGACTTCTCATTTATTAAGTTTTTAAACACCAATAACATGCTCAGGTTAGCATCCACCTCTTGAATTTTGAATTTCCAAATTGGGTATTCATATGGGTGAATATGATAATAATAAGGCCTAAAACTAATATACACCATCTGTATGCAGTTTCATATTTGTGCATTTGAAGCACGCACACGCAAACAGTAAAATTGGTACTCAAAACCGCTTTCCTCTGTCACCATGTTTTTAATGGAATAGCCTCCTAGCTCAAAATTCTGAGGGCTGTTTTTGAGATTGCCTTATTTGAATTGACATGCTTGACTGTCAAGCATTCAAGGTAAACTTCATGATAAAAATTCTCCAATACGGGATAGTCTCTAAAATGTGGAACTCTTAAGTTTGACCGAGATTGTGTTTTCTCGATTCTGAAGATTGGGCTCTGCATTTTGCATTGGTCAGAAAATTCTAGAAGTAGACTTAGGATGTTGTTCATAAAACCGAAGAAACTAGCCATGGACGGAACGTTTCACGCATCCCCATGAAGGTGTATGATCATTTGAGACAACCAATATTGGCTCGTGTTTCTAAAATTTAGCACAAGCCCCGATCTGGAGAAGCTTTACTGCTGATTGTTAATTTGTTAACTCGAACTCTGCACACATCTAGTGAATTTCAAGGTTGTAATCTGCCCTCTTACTTCTTGTAGGTATTAGAAGCTGACATAACAGCGAATGGTGGAAATGACTTCCTTGGTGATAGCCAAGTCGCTAAATTCAGTGCAGGTAAGACGGTGCAATTTACCAGCCATTACCCCTGCTGCTTAGAAGAATAGAAAATGTGATTTGCCGAGTTGTGAATGTTGTAATATTTCACTTATTTATCTCACAATGTAGTTGTCATATGAAATTTTGTTTTGTTACATTCCAGAACAGGAATGAAGAAAAAACGAAAAGTTTAGTCTGCATAGCTTTATTTCAGTTAATTCCCGTCGAATGATGGGAAGCCAATGTCGGGAATGATTGCATGATCTTTAGTGAAATACGAAAAGCAGAANATGGTGCTATACTGTGCGCAACGGTGTCCTCGGTACACGGGGTCGCCTCTGTCTCCTTTGCGGCCACGCCCACGTCTTACGTAGGTCAGGAAGGAAGGCATGTCTCCATTCGGTTGAGAAAGACTGGAAGCAGTGCTAATATTGTCACAGTGGTTGTACAGGTAAGGTGTACTTTAGAGGCGGTCGTCTCTTGGCTGAATGTGTCTGGCGTCATATAAAGAGTGATACATGGAAGGAAATATAAGGCTTCAGTCTAACGTCTTGATCATTGGTAGGCAAGGGGAGCACTACAGACTCCAATTTGTTGATTCAGACCTCTGGGGCGTCGGTGAAATCCTGCAGTTCAATTGGTGTTCTATGAACGAAATCAAGAGGTCAGTTGGAGTTACGGAGATCAACCTGTGTTTTGTCGTATGTCATTTGTCATTTTATTGGTTTAGCGGATGTCTTGGAAAGCTGTCTGAACTCTATTTTTCACTATCTGTAGTCTCCCAATAATTTTAGCTCTCAAAACATATGCTACTCGGTTTCGATTGGATAACCAACGGTCAGCTTGAGCGTCACCTTGACATATCGGGGTGGGGGGGGAATGCCCACTACTTATCGACGGAATATACAAAATGGTTCTTTCTAGTACTGGTATTATAATTGCTCATGTATGTGGAAGGAATCATGAAGGGATTTGGCTAAATAATACTCCTTGACTTCTCATTTATTAAGTTTTTAAACACTGATAACATGCTCAGGTCAGCATCCACCTCTTGAATTTTGAATTTCCGAATTGGGTATTAATATGGGTGAATATGATAATGATAACGCCTAAAACTAATATACACCATCTGTATGCAGTTTCATATTTGTGCATTTGAAGCACGCACACGCAAACAGTAAAATTTGTTTTCAAAACCGCTTTCCTCTGTCTCCATGTTTTTAATGGAATAGCCTCCTAGCTCAAAATTCTGAGGGCTGTTTTCGAGATTGCCTTATTTGAATTGACATGCTTGACTGTCAAGCATTCAAGGTAAACTTCATGATAAAAATTCTCCAATACGAGATAGTCTCTAAAATGTGGAACTCTTAAGTTTGACCGAGATTGTGTTTTCGCGATTCTGAAGATTGGACTCTGCATTTTGCATTGGTCAGCAAATTCTAGAAGTAGACTTAGGATGTTGTTCATAAAACCGAAGAAACTAGCCATGGACGCAACGTTTCACGCATCTCCATGAAGGTGTACGATCATTTGAGACAACCAATATTGGCTCGTGTTTCTAAAATTTACCACAAGCCCCAATCTGGAGAAGCTTTACTGCTGGTTGTTAACTTGTTAACTCGAGCTCTGCACACATCTAGTGAATTTCAAGGTTGTAATCTGCCCTCTTACTTCTTGTAGGTATTAGAAGCTGACATAACAGCGAATGGTGGAAATGACTTCAATGGTAATAGTCAAGTCGCTGACTTCAGTGCAGGTAAGACGGTGCAATTTACCAGCCATTACCCCTGCTGCTTAGAAGAATAGAAAATGTGATTTGCCGAGTTGTGAATGTTGTAATATTTCACTTATTTATCTCACAATGTAGTTGTCATATGAAATTTTGTTTCGTTACATTCCAGAACAGGAATGAAGAAAAAACAAAAAGTTTAGTCTGCATAGCTTTATTTCAGTTAATTCCCGTCGAATGATGGGAAGCCAATGTCGGGAATGATTGCACGATCTTTAGTGAAATACGAAAAGCAGAACCAATTTCACTGTTTTTAGGCTCTTGCCAAAGTTGATAACTTCAAGAAGTCTATCCTATCGCAAAAATGTATTTTTTTAGCTCTATAGATGATTGTATCCCCATTAAGTGTCCATGTAAAACTTGCATTTAGCAACTTTTGGTTAGTTACTAAATTGATTGCGTTGGTATTTCAATCTCCTCTGATGTAACATGATTGCGTTTGTGTTTCAGGCTCATCAGATGAAAATAGAGAAGTGAGTTTCTTTGTGACGGATGATAGCATTCCTGAGGACGCAGAGACTTTTAGACTTCAGGTCATCACAGGAGACGATGCCATCACGGGGTCACCTGGAGAGGTCAGCGTCACCATACCGGCCAATGACAATGCTTTCGGAGTTTTCAGTTTCATCAACGTAAGTTAATTTCATTTTCTGATTACCTTTTGTTAGATTGTACGCCTGCACAAATAACTTGGAAATTAAACCTCTCGAAAATACATATGGTCCGACCCTCATTTGACACAGTTGTAGGGCTATTGCTAAGATGTCCTCTTCAAAAGGTAGTAGTTACTGCAAGTGCTAGTAATTCAAACACAAATGCTTCTTTCACAAATCCTTTCTTCCCATCACAAGGTCCGTCATTCCTGTCACAGGTCTGTCTTTCCCATCACTAGGTCTGTCGAAGCTTCGTAATGGATAGGTCCTGTGCACACTGTAGAAAATTTTAAACTCTGTTGCTGATGGCACTATGTCCTTGCCCTTGTTACATTCAAGTATTGATCTACTGATTGATGACTGATTCTAAATTTGTGTGGTTTGGTTTCAGCCATCACCTGTGGAGGTGAAGGAGGGCGACACTGTCACTCTTACAATTGATCGGGAGTTCGGCAAGTTTGGTAATGTCACCCTGTCTTACCAGGTACGAAGTCTTAGTTTCGTCAATTTTCTTTTGAAAATTTAAGATTCCTTGTTGACGCAAACATACAAATAGTCTGCAATGCAAGGTATGACAAATAATATTAAATAATATCAGTAGTAAAATGTACATTGAATTATTAATTGATGTTTGAGTGTATGTTTAGTGTGTCATTTTGCCTAAATGTGCCTAACTGTTCACTTGTGTTTTCTTTGCAGATAATTGGTGCCACTCCTTTGCAAGATATTTCACCCAGTGCAGGTGGTCAAGTTGTGTTTTTGGCGGGCGACGCAAGCAAAACGATCTCGCTCTCCATGCTCAATGATCAGGTAAGGTCCTGTCACACCTAAGCCGCCGTGATTTCGAAAATGAAAAAAAAACGAGCGAGAACGGACTAAACTTACAATCTGTGTAAGAATCCAGTGTTGCATTCCGGGAATGTTTTGGCTGAGGTGTCTTGATTCTGCTCCTCCCACTTCTTACTTTTAATATTAAAATGACATTTATTTTGTAAAGCCTAAATACACAACATCCATATCTTATGTTAGTTTCTCCTTATATTTTGTAATTCCATTTATTGTAAACAGTTATTGTAACACTGATTTAACATAAATGACCTTGTTACCTTTTGTTACATTTTGTTACTGTCTAGGTGCCTGAAAATGATGAAAGTTACACCGTCAGCCTGTCTGTCACGTCTGGTGCTGGCTCTGTCAATGTTTCAGACATTGATATCATGATAACCAAGAATGATGCACCGCTGCGATTTGTGCAGGTACGTTGCAATTGTGTTCTCATTCTAAAACAGGATTATTAGTAGTTGTAGTACGTCATTGCCCTAGGTCCCATCTCCGAATCTCAGGCTCAAAACCGGAAATTATTTCATGCTAGAGTCTAGTAGGACTCTAAATTCAAAAAAAATTCAACATCGTTTTGGGTATGCGAGCTTACTTGAGTAGTAATGATTTAGAGGCCCTTGTATTATTTTATGTACTGCCTGTTAGATGAAATAGACAGTTAAAAAAGAAAAAAATAGCATATTTGTCTGCATGGCTTATTTGTAGGATCTCTAGATGGTAATCAGGACCGAGATGCAGTTATGTAACTCAATTAATGGCAGAATAGTTAAATCCCTCAAATATGCTTCTGAGAACAAAACATTACTGGATTTCTTTTAGGAAGCCTATGATTACCGTCTCACATGACTTAGTCTAGCTGAGACACCCCAGTGTCACTAGACTCCACGTTATTATTCTCTGTCTTTGTTGGTTTTTTGTAGGATGCCTATCAAGTGGAGGAGGGTGCCAGCGACTCACAGGTTACCATCTCTGTCTCCAGGGGGTTAGAGGTCGGAGGTCAAGGGGTGATTGGACCAATTGACAAGGAGGTTGTTGTCAACTACAGGGTCACGCCAGGAACGGCAGTAAAGGACCAGGACTACAGTATACAGGGTTCAAACACCATTCGATTCAGGCCATCAGAAACTGTACATAATTTTACCATTACCATCAAGGCGGATAACATTCCCGAGATTGGTGAGACGTTTACGATTGAACTCTACGACCCCAGTGGTGATGCGGTGCTAGCAAATCCATTCCGTGTGGTGGTCACTATTCTGGCCAATGATGACGAGAACGGCGTGCTAAGTCTCAAGTCTCCCAGTGCCTTATCACTGCCTACAGTTCAGGTTGGTATTCCTACGCACCATGAACACAGGCCATGTAACAGAAATAACCATCTACTGAGAGACATTAGTAAAACTTTTTCACTTTGTTTACTGTACTTATTAAAGACATAGCCCTGTACCCCCATTTTGGCTGATATAAATTCATAGTGTGCTGATGATAAATGATCATCAGACTGATCATTATTCATAGGAAACCTCTTAATTTGATCATTTATCATTGCTCTGTAATAAGACTGAATTATCACAATTGATGATGATTTTTTCACGATAAGTTATATCCACAGTTAAAATGAATTCTAATCAACCATTCTATCATTTCTTGCCATTCATGATTCATAGAAATAGTTGATGAAAATTCATATAAAACTCATTCATGATGAATTATGATCAGCCTAAATTGTTTGTCATACGTAATTCATTTTGTCTTGTTCCTCCCACCAGGTGAATGAAGACACCACGACCCAGACTAGTTACTTCCATGTCGTTAGAAGCAGCGGTACCTTTGGTGATGTCAGTGTTCAATGGCGTCTTGTCCGTAATGACAGCAATACAGACATCGTCACTAATGATGTGGCACCTGCCTCAGGTGAGAAGTGTCGTCATATTGATTTATTAGTTTAAAATGTTACTAAATAATAATAAATCATATAGCTTTGGCGAAATGTACCTTGATCCTATTCCTAGCTTTGCCTTTATGATTATGATTCATGTGTCAACAGTTGATTTTTTGTAGATTTAGGCTAAGACTGTGACCTGTACTGATTGACATTGCGCTGTAAATTTCATATTCTACAATGGACATGGTGTAAAAGCAACAGTAACATTTTGTGTAATTTGGCCACGCATAAGTGTCATCTTGACTCACTCGAAAAATGTTTGTAGTACAGTTGGTCTAATTCATGCATTAGGGTCCTTCAGATGTCGCTTCAGACTGTATTTTTTGCAAATTCCATTTTGCAAATTTTAAAGCAGTTGCTAGCCATGCGTGACATAAAATAGTGAAATTCAGTATGACGCAACTTTGATTTTGCGTCGTCGACCAATCTTGTCTTCTGCTTTTCATTTGTAGGTATTGCCACTTTGGCCAATGGTCAGAACGAGACGGTGATTACACTGACCGTTATCCAAGACTCCGTGCCTGAGCCAGCTGAGCTCTTCAAACTGATGTTACTTCCAAATACGGTCACAGGTGGCGCTAAGGTTGAGGGTATCTTGGAAGGACTGCTAATCCTTGAGGATAGTGACAATGCATACGGTCAAGTTGTCCTGTCGCAGGACTCAAATCACAAACTAATAACGGTAATTCTCGTATTAATACCTGCTCCATGTTTACCTGTTGAAGTTATATTGAGTGCTACATTGGTGAGTGAATTAAGTGCAGACCTCACTGCAAAGTAATATGAAAATGAAACATTTTGTGAGGCTGAAAATGGCTCCTGTGAATTCCAATTATGTCTTGAGCTTCACAAATAGGTTTAGATGAAACTAAGGTTATGGAAAACCTCACAGAAGCGTACAGAAGTTTCTGTACTCAGACAAAAACTTACGGATGTCTAAAATTTTATATGCATGCGCATGCGTAATTGTGTACTGTACATATGTTGTATATGTACTGTGGGCCGATGGCCTCGAGTGCAAAATAATAAAAAATTAACTTGCAAAACCTCACAATTTTTGTGTTTTAACAAAACATTGGCTTGATTCTTAATCATGGTCCAAGTTGAAAACATCGTAAAGTTACTGCTTTTTCGTGACTGTAACACAAGGATGTCCTTGTGTGAGTGAAATTGACTATATTTTGTTTAAAAAACAATACTAACAATTATATCAATTATACTGAGAGGCTTGATTTGAGCTGATAACTAAACGATGTAATCACTAATATCTCTCATGGGATTTCTTGTTAGACTTCAATATATGAATTTGCTGATGGACCGGTGTTGCTGGTGGTTGTAATATTGTGACATAACCTATTACGTTATGCCTGGACAGTAGGTGGAGTGACGTCAAAAAGTTGGTTCTATGCCTGCACACTAGGTGGAGTTACTGCTTCAGGCTGCTTCCATGCTTCAATACTAGATGGAGTTACAGCTACATGTTCCTGTGTGTTGTATGCCAATTTAAATTGATGCTAAGTGTAACCTGTTTTTTTTTCTTTATCAGTCCACTGATCCACGACACTTGGAAATATCCATCGAGAGACTGCAAGGCACGTTTGAGGATATTACTGTAACCTTCACAGTGGATTATGAGACTACTGCGAATAATTTGACGGCTGCAGGTAAGAGAAATCCGTGAATAAGAAACGGTCAAGCTAATCATAACGAACTATGACCATAGAAAGATTTAAATTCTAGGAAAAGGATTTTAATATTAACTTGTTCATGTTGTAGATGCCGCCTTAGACATACTTTCTGCCAGCCAATCTGAGATGACCCAATACTGGTCTCTGCCCATTCCCTAACTTGGCACTCATTCTTGTTTTGTTTCAGACATACTCAACATTACAAATCCAGCCTCCGTTGTACTTCCTGCTGGCCTGTCAAAGATGACTACCAATGTAGAAATCTTCAACGGTGCGTTTCTCAGTGTCGGTGCTCAGTTCACCGTAACTCTCAAGTCGGTGTCCCTCAAACAAGGTAAGGCTCAAACCAGTGCGTGTCGCCGTAGAAATTCTTCGGGTTTGTACTCGGTGAAACATTAGTATTCTTTTTTTCGTTTTTTGTAACGTAAGAAATTGTCCCTAACTATAGAAACTCTAGTGTAGGCCATCTGAAATGTAGGAATTGCAAACTCAGAAAAACTGTTTTAAACTTTAAGTGGATGTAGCTTAAGCTGTAATAATTATTGATAATAATATTTGATGTTGCCTTGATATCTTGTAAGAAAACACAGCTTCCAGAATTCGAGAAACATGGTGAAAGCAAAAATAGCTTGTGTACCATTTTTCAGAGTAAAAAATCCATTATGCTATCATTTTGGCATTATTAAATTCGAGAAACTTTCCCATGGGTTGTGTAACAACTCTTATCGCGCAGCTTCCCTGTCCCCCCTTCTCTACAAACATCTATTTGTCATTCCAGCTGTTCCTTACGGACCCTATAACAGCCCTGTTTTGGGAGCAAAGACCACCACCAGTGTTATCGTGACGGCAGATGCTGCCAATGGAGAGATTGGGTTTGAGAGTACACAGACGGTCGTTGTGGATGAACCAGATGGGACTCCCAAACAGGTAAGTTTTATGGAAAGCACAAACTCACCATTGTGAAAGGTCGCATAGAGCTTGTGTGGTTCATTTAGAAGGCTGAAGTTTCTAAAATACGTTTTTTATCAGAGCTCGAGTAAGCATTGAGAAACACGATCTTGCATCTGTAGAAGCGAATGAATATTTTTATTGTGCTCCGAGATGTCAACTGTGAGATGAATGTTTTTAGGATTTTGTTGGACACTTACAAAGTTAAGGAACATTTCTCCTTAATTTTCATTAAAATCCCAAAATGAATCATAAAGATGACTGTTTTGATTTTCAGGTGACTCTGACTTTGACAAGAGAGGGAACCAATGGACAAGCATTTGTTTTCTGGGAGTTAAAGGGCTCAGGGCCCAACGCAGCATCAGTAACGGCCACAGATACACGCACCTCTTCTGGGACAGTCCTTATGAACTCTGGTGAGGGACATAAGATTGTGTCTGCTTTGGGCACACTGAATCGGAAATGTCACAGAGGGGCTCCACCACAATTTCAAAAAGACAAGCTGTCGCAATAGCTCTTAAAACAGCACGCCAGCACTGTCTTTTTATTTTGGCTGCGCCTATATGGAGCAGGTCGGGCCTTTTTGGTACCATGACTTTAAATTCGCCTGTTAGAAATCATGTATTGATCATTAATAATTTGGGGTAATGACTTATTAAGTCTGACATTTAAAGCGGCATTAATGTTGTGCTTTCAAAAACCATGATTACGACCACTTGCCTTCCAGGTTTGTGTTGCATGTGTGACAACGGGTACATGTTTACGGAAAATCTTGACATGATGTCATTGATTTCTCAAATTTTTGGCTCTCCTCCACGTTTTGGAAAAAAAGTCTGGGGCTCTTTTAGTTGCAAAATAGTGTGTTGTTTCGTACAGCTGCAATCAGTTGTGTTGTTAATTACAGGCGCCTCGTCAGGTAGTGTAGTGATAACCATCCTGCCAGATGACACACCTGAGACTGATGAGGAAATGACCATCACCCTGATCAGGGCTGATCCACCGGACGAGCAGAAATTACGCGCCGGTTCTACGCAGGTGAAAATAGTCATCCGTGAGAATGACAATCCTGGGGGCACATTCCAGTTTTCATCGGCGATGTCGCCCACATACGTGGTGGAGGTAAGTATGACTCAGTGTCACTGATGCCTAGATTCGCAATGTTGAAGTTCTTGAACCCAAGAGTGGCGAATACGATGGCTAAAATTCAAATTAAACTGAAGTTCTTGCATGTTATACATCCATTTGATTGATGGTCTTTGATCTAGGTAAAAAATCCCCAAAGCCAAATTTCTTTACATTCTCTAACATTACTTGTAAAAAATTAGTCATTTTTCCTAGACATGTCTGAAACATTAAGGGTCAAATGTCACTGACCTCAAGGTGTGGTTGGGGAAAATTCAAAACTTTATGAGAACTCATAAAATCTTGTCTAGTTTCAATTCAAAACAATTCTAAACGAAATGGCAGCAGATTCAGCAAAAGTAATATAATGTTATATTCATTGCAACAGAAGTCATTACTTGTGATGTCAAATTTCACAAAATTGGTACAAATTAAATTGCTCAGATTGATTTTTTCAATTTTTCAAAGGCATCTAGCAATGATATGACTGCCTGCAATTTCTCAGAACATTGTCTGATGAGAGCTAAGATATAAAAACTTAAAAATATCTATTTGGTGCTACTTTATGTCTTTCATATTTATGAAGCAACTGGCAAAATGAAATTTCACTTGACCGTCTGCCATATCGGGCCCTTAGCAGATGAGATTCTATCCTAAAACCATCACGTCTTGTGTCATCAGATCCTAGGGGTTGATACCTCTTGATTCTGCCCTCTAGAGCGACCATTTCTTAAACCTTTGTCTAATTCATGCCTTGACTTCGTTTTTCATTTTTATCCTTTTGCAAAATAGATGGTAAGAGTTTTGAGTGTTCTCAAATACTTATGATTTTCTTTTAAAGCATGACTGCGATTTAGATTATGTTTGCTTGAAACATCATTGAACCTGAAACACTGCACTAAAATTGTGTTGTTGCTTGTCTAATGGTTGAGTCAACTTTCCACAACTTGGCCTGGAATTGAAATATAGTGTTGCAGCTGTGTTGTGTGTATATAATTGTTTTTAAAGCAGTGTCGTATGATTATGTTTTTATTGAAATTGTATTTGGCTTGTTTAATGTTAGTGCTTAAACATGACGGAACCTTAAGTAACGGAGCTAAGTGTGCTTTAAACCTGCTTGTTTTTGATTTGAGCCACTTGCTGATCTCGACTTTTACCTAAGTCAAAGTAATTGTGATTTCTGGGTAGCCATGTTTGATGTGAGCACACCGCTGCAAGACTCTCTGAAGACACTTGAGAGAGAAGCTAAATGTGGTTGCGTGTTTCACTTGTGTTGCATGGCAATATCAGGCACAGATTTGTATGATCTTGCTGTGCTCTTTCGAAATTTGGTCCACGGAATGCTCCCGTGGTTTCTCAGTGGCATCACTGATAATGTGGGTAATATTCAGATATAACGCACCTGTATTTTGAGAACCGTTTTTCTCAAAATGTGAACACTTTATATCCTACTATTGCCGTTAACATGTATACTNTAAAGTGGCGCAGAACACAAGGGACAAAATATACTGAAGGTGAACGCAGAAGAAAATGAATAAATATCTTTAACGTGGATTGTTTATTCAAGCCAATGTCCGCAAAAGATAATGTACATTTGCCTTGTTATTGACCTATGAACTGCATGATAACTTGTTCCATACATAAGGCTTTGAAATTGTTTATATTGCAATTTAATACAGAAACAAAGTTCTACTTGATTTGATATTTTTAAATTAGTTCTTTTCTTGATCTGTCCTGTACAACTTTGAAAAAGACACTGAACTATGGAGAGTAGGTACAGCTAGATTATTAACTGATGTGTTCTTAGGAGGAAGGCCAGGCTGTGGAGATGTCAGTGGTACGTAGTGGAGGCAGTCTTGTCTCTCGTCAAGTCGAGTATTTCATTGAGCCCAATGGCGAGGCGGAGTTCTACGGCAGTCGTGGAGTGCTGGAGTTTCTCCCAGGAGAGACGGTGAAAAAGAAAACAATTATGGCCCAGGATGACAATGTACCAGAGGTGAGTACAGGAAGCTGTTCAAGATATTCCTTCTGCTTCTTGTCAGTTGAAAACTAAAAAAAATCTGGCAGTAAACTAGTCTAGTTTAGACTTTTAACTAAACATATAATAAAATGTTCTCAAAATGACCAGGAAATCATTTTGTAATATCTGGTGGTACACCAACAAAATGGCCGCCACCGTTGAACAGCTCTGAACTTCACTTCATTGAATTGTCAATATAAGACATGAATCACTGCAGTTCACAAAATGCTCTGCTGGACAGGTGAAAATACGGGAAAGAGTGTCTTTAATGCATTCCATGAGGCTAGTGTCTCACTGGTTTGGGGAGATCTCACAAATCTGCAATATCTCACAAGGAGATTTTGCTAGATGTCACTCACCCCATATGCAGATTGATATTGGGTGACACTGGGTCGTGCGACTTCTGACAATGCCAGCATTTCAATTATTTTAGTTCTGCTAGTATTGTAAGAATGAAAATGGTGATGGTGTTCATGCTGAAACCTTATTTTACGTTCACCTGTTGTTAAGTTTAAGGGAATCATTGACTACCTCAGATCATGTCTGTTAAGCTCCATGTGTTTACCACTATCTTTTGACTAGTAGAAGGTTAAAGTAAGTTCCATTGATAAAACATAACGGTTAAGTGCATTAAATGGAATGTCTTTCGTAGAATATAACTTAAATTTACTGAGATGTACAGTCTTTAATTTTCAACTCTTATTTATGTTTGTCTAAACTGAAAAAATTCTTCAATATTGAACAATCAAATAATGCACCGTGTAAACGCTGATATAAAACTATTATTCACCCTTTCACTGTCAGCTCACCGAAAGCTTCACCTTGATGATCAGAAGTTACGGCCAGTCCAGTGCTGTGATTGGACCACTGAACAAGATCAACATTACTGTGTTGCCGAGCAACGATCCCTATGGGGTCCTGACCTTTGACAGCAGCCAATTAATAACAACTATAGGTGAGGTGTTATTGTTGCTGACCAATGAATGGAGACTACAAAGTGGATTACATGCGTGTATTGGCCACACTTTTTCGTGAATGATTCAGTCAGTACCACTTTCAAAGTTAGCAGATAACTTGTTTGGCCATTTCATTGCTCGCAATGACATCTCTAGCATAAGTTTTCAGAGAAAAACATCCAATCCGTGCAGTTTGCAACACGGAATAACTAGAACAAATAATGATCATTCTCTCCAAATTTCTTTCACACCAGGACAGGTACCCAAAGGTATTTTTCCGCAGGCAATTACAGACTGGTCTCCTACCCTGGTCTATTACAAACGTACTGTCAATAGAGCCCTTTGAGACACAGCTGCAGACTTCATGTTTGCCTGAAATTGTTAAGCACCCCTCTTCCATTTGTGTGATCATATCTTACTTTGGTGATTGCAAGGTCAAACCAGATATGTATTGGTAATTTTTGAAAATTCTCTGAAATTAAAAAAAAATGCACGTATAGGTCCTGTGAAGGAAACAAACTTTTTGTAGGAAGATGTTTATGTTTTGACCACAGTGTCATTTTGAAGGACAAACTTTGTGAACTTAAAACTGAAATTTTTGGCTAGATTCTGAACACAGAAATAGTCTATGAAATTAATTTAGTCCTCAGAGTAACTAGTAAAGTTTCAGTTTTCCAAGTCATTCGTTTTCCACACACTTTTCCCCTAAACATGAATGTTTAATATCAAATTAATTGGATAACACCTTGGTATCCATTGCTATCATAGTAACAATATGAGCAGGTCCAAACCTTTCGCATCATTTATGACATAGGCTGTAGTCATTTGATGCTCAATAGGTGATGCCTATGAAGAGAGAGTCCTCTTAACATCTGTAATAAGTCGATGGAGAAGAGACAACAGTTCATTGGCATGGGGGTGTTCATGGAATAATGGTGAATAAATGTAATATTAAATCAATGTGCATTTCTACTGGTAGGAACCTTGTAACACTAGCGCCACCTTTTGAATGTGTTTAGGAGAGACAAAGAATCAAAGTCAGAAGGTGACGGCAGTTCTGCGCCTGTTTCGACAACGTGGTACATTCGGCACGGTGACCGTTAACTGGGTCGTTACCCCATCCACCTCGCGAGACGTGACCCCTCTCAGTGGCACTGTCATATTTGGCAATGGTGACAGAGAAAAAAACATTGAAGTACACTCTACCCCTGATCAGGTACCTGTGGGATATGTATATTGTGACGTTTATGACATCATTTATTGTGTTTAAAACAATCACATCTTCTTGGTCACAGGTGTTCATTAGTACTAAAATCATCTTGCAATAATAAAGATTATGTAGGACCTAATTGACGGGTCTGCATATATAGCCTAATATTCACAAAACTACTGATTTTAATGTGGTCAAAGTACATATTTTATTAAAGTAGATATCCTGTAGAATTTGTTTGTCTTATACCAGTCTGTTGTTAATTGGGTCATGTAACCATGTCTTTTGTAGTAAATTTTAATGAAAAAGAAAGGTACATCATTCCAGTATTGATAACAGTTTGATAAAAACATTCTAGATGATATCTCAAAAACGCTGTTTGTTTCTAAATTATCATTTCGTTTGTTTTATGCAAATCACAGAAGTCATATTTTTATATCCCCATGCGCATAAGAGCGATATTTCATAAACTGTTCCTAACAGCATTTTGGAGAATAGTGCACAAAGCATAGTATCGGCAAGTTTCATATGGATACAATTAGCTGTTTCTGTGATGTGTTCCGAAATTAGCCAAATTTGGACATTTTTCAAAGGTCCTACGTACCCTTGCATACAAGTTTAAAGGCAAAATCAAATGTTATTTAACAGCTCTCTGCATGTTTCGTAATTAATAACAATCGTTAGTGACCACGTATTACTTCATTGTTTTCTTTTTGAGTTTTTACTCCATTTTTAAATGGGAATCCCATTCGCGAGAATAGTCTGCACGAGTTGGGGTTGGAGGCGGGGCTGTTTATGCGGACAAATGATTGTCTTGTGGGGTGGATTGATGGAGAAGAGTTTGCACCATAGAATCCTTTTCACACTACATCCCAGTTTGAAAACACCAGTTTCACCCATGACCATATTATGGGCAACAATTGGACAAGGACAGCCCAGTCACCCTGTATTTTTCATTCATTCATTTAGGATTCGAAGTCTTACACTTTCCTATTTACTACCATTTCCTTCATTTGATGACACAATGTTCTTATCCTTTTTTTTGCATGAGAACATTTATTCATCCATAAGTAGCGTGAGACATATACTAAATTTGAAGGGAATATATTACACATTCATACACTCATTCACTCCGGGGGTCTAAATCTTAGTTGTAACCTCAGTCCATGAAACATAAGAACCATAGGAGATCATCTCTTATGAAATTCCAAAAGTTCACAATTTTTGGCAAAAATGTATTTTTCAATTTTGAAGTATTCATATATCTCTGCCTTGAGATGTTCAATACAGGGCAAGCGTTTTTCTAACCTACGACGATATATATGATATTTACCCAATATCAACACTAGATTTATTACTTTTGATTCAGAATGCTTACCAAAAAGAATATGGATGATGGCAGGATTCAAAGTTATATTTACTTTTTGGTTGATCCATCGAAATAATGCCGACCAAAAGGAACACACAACATGACATGACCAGTAGAGATGAATTAAGTCCTCTGGTTCCTTTTTACAAAAGGTGCACAACTGCGAGTTAGTAACTCCAATTTTATGGAGAAAAGTGTTTGTACTTAAAATTCTATGGGTCAATCTAATTTCAAACCATTTTATTTTCGTATCAGATGTGAAGTCTACAGAGCAACAGTAGGTTTTTCTCCACCATTTATCAGATAATTGCAAATTTAACACCATCTCCCATTTTAACTCAAATTTTGGTTTTCTATATAGCTGATAAACTAAAGTATCATTTGTTTTTTATCCTAGCTTCCTGAGAATGCGGAGACCTTCTATGTGAACCTGACCACTGTCACAGGTGGGGCTCGCCTGGGCCAGTACACTGTCGCTACTGTGGTTGTCAAGAAGAACGATGATGCTATATACTTCAAAGGTACTTGTCAGTGTCCAACCATTCATTAGTCTGGCAAGGCCAAAAAAGAGCAATTGGTTCTGATCTCTTGTTTTAGTTTGAAAATCTAGTTGGGGTGGTGTAGTATTTTCTTGTTCCTCAATTTTTCAGAAAAAAAAATTCGCCTGAGATGAGCAAAAATAATGCATTCTGTTCATTTTTACTCATTGCTTGGCAAATCGACGTATTTCAAAACATTACTTACCCTTGTCTATATGCTTTTGTGCAACTTTTCAAAAAAATATGAATGCTTAGCTGCAGACATTGATATGGGTGGTCCATTTGTTTTCTTAGTCGGCGAATGAGACGGGGCGAACACCAGAACCAAGTATGCTTTTTCGCCCTAACATGTTGTAACTGAACATTGAACCCTGTCAGATTTTGGCCATCATTAATTAGTAAAATGTGCGTCTGCAGAAATAATGCTTCCTGAAATTCCACAGTACTGTGCCAAAGTTAATGGTATTTACCCATGATGCAATATTTCCAGCCTCATTTTCACGCTACTCATCGCTTACATTTTGTTTACTACTACTCAATGTACCAAATTGCATTTGTTGTTTTTATGCGCCCACATATTTATATGTGGCCGCATTATGCCGTCATCTGCGTCCGTCCGTCCGAGCGGCATCCGTCCGGCGTGCGTCCGGCGTCCGCTGCTCTATCTCCGAGGTATTTTGCTCCACCTAGTGGCCATTTTTGCTGTTTTCAAATCTTGTTTTTGGCGTCCACCTCTGTATCAACCAAATCATTTGAAAATTGGCATATATGTTCTCAGTGTGAAGACGATCTTTGATGATGGTGACTGACTACTGTGGCACCTCCTAGAGGTAGTTTTGTTTTGCGCCCTTAGTTGTATCTCCTAAACCCACTGAAGGATCTGTACTAAATTTAGTAAGTGTATTTATATGAAGATAACAACAGACGACGACGACGACTTTCAGGCAGATCCAAATGACACTGTGCCCACTAGTGGCAATTTCATTTTATTCTGTTTTCCTTTGTTTCTCTGAAGTTCCTTGACATATTTTTACGAAATATGGCATGTTCCTGTTTTGGATGCATTGTATGTTTTTGCGCCATCTAGTGGCCATTTTTATGATACAAATAAATAACTCAAAAGCACACCATTTGCAATGCATTCGTGGGTGCATTCAACGCTCTGTGTTGCTCTTGTTTAATTTGCACTACTGACGACGGGAAATCCGATAAATTTGAAAAGAAAAATCATGGATGCGCAATGTACCATTCTTTGTAATCATTAGTATGTCTAGTGGTTCTAACTGATATTATTGCTCATTCATTGGTTCACGTGCTTGGTTTTATTTCCAGCTCCTGCCATGGTAAAAGTTTCAGAAAGCAACGACGCCACACTCACAGTTGTAAGAAATGGCGACGCCAGCGCCGAGGCTCGAGTTTACTACAGCACTATAGATGGCAGTGCCACTGCCCAGGACCGGGACTACATGGCAGTCTCAGACGGACTGATACAGTTCGCTGTGGGGGAGACGGAGAGAAACATTTCTATCACCACCATGCAAGATAACGTGCCTGAGACTGACGAGATATTCATGGTACAGCTCTTCAATGCTGAAGGTAAAAACTGTCACAATGGTTGGTTCAGAAAATGTATTGTAAGAAAGGTTGGTTTTTCGTTTAGTTTTGATTTGCAATACCGTTTATGTCCTAAGAACTGCCTGGGCTCTCACAAATATTTTTGAAATGCGGGTTGAATGCTTGCTTCCATAGTAGTTTAATTGCCATGGAACCCTCTCGTGGCCATGCATTAGACAAGTTGAGATGAACTTTCTTGTGCCCATTTAATTACAAGTTTTTGAACTCCGTACTGCCTCGGTTAAATATTTCATTGTGTTGTTTTAAGTTCCGTCCACATTGTGTTTGATAGAGCTTGTTCTACCTAAGTCTGATGACACTGCAGAGAGGCTCTTGTTGGGGGAAGGGGTCTCTTGTTGGGAGCAGGGACTGATAATATTGAACAGGCCTTCATGCAGCGTGTGTCCTGGGCTTTCTAAATGGACGCTCTAATCTGGAGGCCCTGGCAAGGACGCCCAATGTATCATTGGGATGCCCTGTCAATCAGAATTTCTCCTTTGGACACCCACATTGTAAGATTTCTAGGACAACCCAGTAAATGAAAGAGAGAAGTTGAGCCTTTCAACTCAGAAATAAATGTACAATGTATATAAAATGTATATAAAATGTTACATTGTTCAAACTATTTTCAAAGTATTTAGTAGACCTGTCAATCATAAGTACATGTTTGATTGCAAGAGTGTCTGCCATAGACATCTTAGCATCATTGCATTTTTCTTGTGTTGGTAACTGCAGCTTTGATGACTCATTGTACAGAATATAAAGTTAAGAAAGTATGATAAACTGTATAACAGTAATTTGCACTCATCGTTCAACCAATATCTGTAATATCTGTAATACCTGTTTGGTTAGCTATTTGGGTGTTTTCGTAAATTTAGACATAAAAGTCTTGATCCACACAGTTTTTTGTAGTAAAAAGATCATTACAAGAGAGCTGTTTTTGCAAACTTACATGTAAAAGCCTTGTTCAACGCATTTTTTGTAAAAAACCTCTCTATGTGTGTGGGGGGAGGGGGGTTACTGGTGAATGGTGGTGAGGAGTGGGGGTAATGCGTCGTCGAATCATGGACGCCCTGGAATATTGGGAACCCCATTTTGTACACCCCTATTTTCGAAATCCTGGATAAAGCCCTCATGTTAAATAGTACTTTATTTCATTTTTGTGATTTTTATTGTGTATTTTAATTTCTAACAGTACTTTAATTCGCAAGTTACAAAAAATCGACAAACTCTCATATTCTTTTTTTTCACTGTCTATTATAGCTGTTTCAAACTGTAGTGCAGATTGTGATGTTTGACGTAGTGACCTACATATTGCAGGTGACGTGGTGGTACACGGGGCAATTAGTGCCACTGTCGTCATTATGGCAAACGATGACGCAAACGGTGTCTTCAGCTTCGGAAGGACCCAAGTGCAATCTACTGATGAGGGAGTACCAACGAACTTTGAGTGAGTTTATTGCTTTGGCCTCACTATATAAGGCCAAAAAAGCATATTTGGTGCTGGTTGGTACTGCTACTCATTAAATGATTAGCACTCTAACGCCTGCCTGCATCAGTTTTAGGCAACTAAGGTTTCGTGTTTTTATTGAAAAGTGCACTGCGGCATGTAATCAAGGGTAAGCGCAGTATGAAATGCCGTGAGGAGAAAAAACGAGTCTCGGATCATTTGTGCTCATCTCGGGTGGATTAGCTTTTTTTGAAAAAGTGAGTAACTAAAAATGGTATGGCACCACCGACTCAATTTTCGAGGAAACGACAGACCAGAACCAACAAATCTTTTTGGGTGTAATTTACTGTTGTGGTGTTGTGCATTCATGGGGATGCCTCTAGTGATAAATCCTAACTGCTGATTAAAGCTTCTTACCCTTATAATACTGGTCTCCGCTTGTCCCTTGCTCTGTTTAGTTGTAATTACTGTACTTGGGTAGATGTGACAGTTAGTTATCGCTTGAGACACGGAGCAACAAGTTGGCTTGGCCAATCTTATAATTATTATTTTTAGAGCCTGGTCTTTAGCAGTAATAAGGTGTCAGCTCTTCCCAATCCATTAAATCAGCTCTTATCTAAGGAGCAAGATTTAACCAAATTTAAATCAAAATTTTTTTGATAGACGCATGTTTGTATTGCCTTCGAACCATCTATTCATGAGCGCACAATAACTCGCACACGGCACATTTTCCTCTGGTTACTTTTTCCTGTGAGCTGTGTGCAGTGCGATAATTTGTACAGACTTTTATTTGGTGTAAACATTGCTTTATTCAGATATGAGATTAGGGGATCGTGTGTAAATTTGAAATGAGTTTTGAATAACATTCTCTTAATCTGAGTCTTTCTTCAACTCTAGCCCCAACTTATATATTTGCAGAGTTATACGTGAACGAGGGCGTTTTGGTGTGGTTAATGTTTACTGGGAGCTCCTAGACAATCGGACTATGACCAGGGTTACAGAAAACAAGGACTTCGCACATAGCACAGGTTTCATCACGTTCCAAGATGGTGTAGCTACCATGGATATTGTCGTCATGGCAGCCAAGGACAGTGAACCGGAGTATGCTGAGACATTCGTTCTGAGACTGTTTAATATCTCGGGTAAGTATTACGTGCCATGCGTAAGCGTTATGCTGTAGGTAACATTCGAATAAAATAACATCACCTGAAAAGCTATGTTGCTAGCCGTGTTGATCGGAAGAATAGTTTGTTTTTACATAGACTGTAATCTTTCTTATGTCGAAAAGAATTACAAAAAGTGCTGCATTTTTTGCTTTTGAATGACTGATCACATGAATTTTGTTAAAATTCTAAAAAAATTCTTTACTTTTCTTTTCTGGTAGCCTCGTATTACTGATAGAGTCATAATATTCTGCATTGCCATCTTCAATTGAGACATTTGACATGCTGTGCAAGCAGTTGAAGAGCTTTTACCAAATATAAATTCTCAAGTCATAAATTTTTAATGCATAACCGTGAGGGAGTTATTAATGGTGTTATGTCATGGTTAATTTACAACCTAGTATTTTGTTGACTTCGCAAAAAGTGGCAATCAGTTCGTTGCCATTTATTAACATTTCCGTCCACTCTGCAGGTGGAGGGCCCAGTGGTCAGGAGGGTCAACTGGCTTCCACTCACCTGACCTCTACCCTTGTGGTCAAGGAGAACGATGACCCCTACGGTGTGTTTGCGTTCCCGGCCTCGTCTCGCCAGAAATCCGTCGCTGAAGATTACTACCCCGGTGCTGAGAGCTCCACGTTGGCTAACTTCACCATTGAACGTATGATGGGATTGTTTGGGCAGGTTGAGGTATGCCTGGTCTCTCCATGGCCTTGTTTTCCATATCGTATAGGATACTGTGAATAACTGTTACAGTGAAGCTAAATTTGACCACGCTTAGCTCCTCATCTTCTTGATGAGTCGCCATTTTCAATTCGTCTAATTTTTAACTTGAAATCCTCTACACTTTTAACGACTATTGCTTCGTAAGCTTGAATAATGTTCTGTTTATATTTGAATAATGGTACAGTACTCTTAGTGTTATTGTTCATTTTTGTGAAATATATACTGCCTCGCACTAAGATTTCACTTCCACGTAGTTTGGTGTGGCGAACCTAAGAACTCCGTTTCACAAGCAGCAATAAGTGTCATATCTCATTCATAACAACTTGACAAGAACGGTTTTGTCAACGGTCGTGAGTCTGATCATAGCTGAGATGGTTGTAAGCACGTTATTGCTGATGCAGCATTCCGTTTTTTTATGAAAGCAAAATGTTGGAACTGATCCTAAGTTCTTGATTTTTCATGGTTAAGACTTATTGATCGCATTCGTGAACCACATTAATGAACAGTGTGGAATTATTTTTGAAGTTACAATCATCTTAGCTGTGACAAGACCTTTGATAGAATGGATCCCAGGTCTTTAAGAATACGGCTTCTTTGCTGAGGTTGGAATATGGCATTTTCTTCCATTTTTGTTTTTCAGGTACTTTGGGAAGTGTTCTCAGATGCTATCGCCGGCACCTTGCCCAGCATGATGGACTTACTGTTTCTGGCAGATGTGCCCAGTGGTAGCATAGTGAGTGGTGGGGGCCGAGAGGGTACCAACACCAGGGTGGTGGCCTTTGGAGGTAAGTAGGCTGTATGTGTGGGGGGTCCATTATATTTGGTGTTCTAGTTTGGTCTGAGTTGTGTTTTAGTGTATAATGCAGTGTTAGAATACAGTGTGTCTTGAAAGTGCCTCATAGCACTAATTAGGTATTGCAATGTCACAAATATCAAACTCACGATAGCGACCCCGTTAAAGCAAACAATGACCACCATTCCGTCTGTGACTTCATAATGACTGTCACTTAAAGTGTTATATCTCCGTAGTATCCACCTGATACGGTGAACCAAAATAGAGGTTTCAGTGATGGTGCTTCATGGTGTTTTTAGCCTACACCTTGGTGAACACCCATGTGCTATACTCATTTATTGTATTTTAAATGTAAGAATTGCATTGCACAATTTTAAATGTAGCCTACTGGAAACTTATTAATCACTGTGCGTTGCGAATGTTTTGAAAAATAAACAAGACTTGGTAACAGTTATTGTGCTATATATATACCAACTGTCTGATCTCAAGTTGAAATATGTATATAATGTATGTTCACTTGTCTTTTATTGTAGAAGCTTGTAAAAATGTCTGAGTTTAGACACATGTCTGCAAAACTTGGATTTTAACTTAATCGTAAAAGCTGTAATTTATGATAGTGCGTCGTGCAAAAGTGGTTCATTCTAAAAACGATTTCTAACTTTTACAACGTATTGAAAAATAGTGCATGAAGCGTAGTCACGTGTCTGGAAGTTTCATATGAATCCCATCTGTTATTTCTGAAACGTGATGTTCTGAATTTGACCAAATTCGGAATTTTTCTGGGGTCCAGCACAACGATAAAAATGTAATAAAAGCACTTTATGCCAGTTATCCATTTGTAATAAAGTGAATATTTTGCTATTTCTGTAGTTTTGTCTGTAAATTTTGCATCGGAAGTATAAGTAGTTCCTGGTGAATGTGAGGTTCCATGCTTGTAGTTCCTGGTGAATGTGAGGTTCCATGCTTGTTATTGATTTTACAGCTCCCTTTATTGTGCCAGCTGTTTATCAAACGCCCAAGTCTGACATCGAGAGTGGTTTTTCACTCTCCGCTCGTGTCAGCATACCTCACTCCACCAATGGGTTCGTCGTCGCCAAAACCAACGAGCAAGGAAGCGTAGTGTATTACGGGCTCAAGGTTGTCACGCAGAACGGCACAACACAGCTTGAGTTTCACTACGCAACTAACGGGGTTAGTTTCTGCTGGTAGTTCTTGCTTCAAAGTGGAAGTTGTTCAAAAGCAATACTGCTAATTTTAGGAGCTTGAAATTCTTATGTTTTGTTTTTGTGGTAATGGGCTTTTTGATGAAGAGTTTTATTGGTGAATGTATTTTGGTTTATATTGGTCATGATTTTCATAGAATTGGTGCCTCTTTGTTTTCTGAACATACACTGGCTATGTTTTGAGGATAAGTAAAAAACGAAATGCAAAAACTGTTTGTTAGCTTTCGATTAAATTACAAAACTATCTCAATCCAACAAAAGAAAATAAAAATAAATAAATTTAATATTTAATTAGGAATGGATGTCTTCACATTATCCACAAGGGCATTCTCATTAGTAGCGTTCTTCTGTCAATACAATTCTTTTGTTGCACGCTGATATTTTTTCTCGTTATTAATAACCGCAATTCATTGCTGGTGAACTCTCGTCTTTTCTGACTCGTTAATCTCAGTTTTATTCACAGCTGACAGGAGGCATGTTTTGTACCCGCTTAATGCTATGTAGCACATGCTTGGTATTTATGTGTCGAATCTTTTTACTCTATAACTGAGAACTTGTGTGGTTAATGAGGAAAGAATACGGCGCGTGAAAAAGATGGATATTTGTTGGGAAAGAAACGTTCAAGCTGTTAGTGAGATTGCCATTGCGGTCCGTGAGATAGATAGATCGTGTCTCCTTTGAAATCACAATCAACATTGTTCTTGCCAAAAATACCTCAAACACAACTCTCTTTTTATAGGGTTCTCAGGTGACTCAGAACACGGCTACATTTACCGTGAACCAGGACATATCTGGTGGACGGTGGTACCATCTGTTGGTGACTGTGGATGGCGGTTTCATTACGTTGTACCTCGATGGTAAGCAGCAGACAAGGCAAAATGTGGCCGCTCAGCAGTCCAGTGTCACCGACGGAAACGGCCCCCTGATGGTGGGTGCAAAGGGAGTGGGCAACGGTCAGTTCACCGGCCGAATGCAGGACGTGCGAGTGTTCAGCAGGAAATTGGATGAAAAGTAAGTGCATAGGTGATGAGAGTATAATTTAAATCTTGTAGTGTTTCATCAAAAAGCGGTAACCGTATCTGCCGTTCAGTTACTTCAAATTAAGTCTCAAATAATGTTAACCAAAAATAGATGGAGTGTGGAAACATCTCCATAACCGTGCCTCTAAATTGCAGCTACGTTTATTTAAACCCCATGTTCGAAGCAACAAACACTGAACCCTCAATAGAAATCCCCGTACTTTTGTCTCTAAACTTCACACGTGCGATGACAACGCTTCATACCTGGTGATCAAGCTACGTTCCGAGTACCGTATTCGTCACCCAGACTTAGGAGTGATTAAATAATGTCCGTCATCTAAGTATTAAGTAGTTTTTTTCTCGTTTTAACATGATTGCTTGTGTATGGATTCAATAACTGCGTTATTGTTATCATATTATCGTTACCATTTTATCGTTATCATTTCATTGTTATCATTTTATTGTTATCCATTTTAGGGAAATAACTGAACTGTTCAGTGCGCCCTCCATTATGGATGTAACGCCAGTATCTGGCTACCTCACGTACGGCCCTGGTGCTCAGTATGGTAACGTGGTCATACGCAGCAAACAGGACACTGAAGTTGAAGGCAACGAAGTGTTCTCTGTCAAGCTCATCTCTGCAAAAGGTGGCGCCAGAGTCTCTGATAATGACGCGTCGGGGAAACTCACCGGTAGGGGAGATTGTTTTTATAGTAGCCTGCAGTTTTTAAGATGAAGTGTGGCTTTATGGTGCATTTATGTGTAACACCTGATCAAAGGCTCACATGGTAAAAAACTGAGTTTATGAAAACCTAAGGTGCGATAAAAATTCTTCAGTTTGGGAAAGTGAAAATTCAGTTATTTTGCTTTGAGTTAAGAGCTTGCACCAAATTTTAGAAATAGGCAATTTTTTGTGGTCCCAAATTCAAGACTTGCAATCAGTGTTACACGCTATTATAACACTTAAAAAGGTTGCGTTGGCAGCTAGGTGATTACAAAAGACAGTGTCTGAAATTTGAGAAGTATAATGGACGCCAAAATCGACTGTGTCCCAACCTGCAGAATTGACTTATAACAAGGAGTTAGAGTGACAGGTTAATTGACCAATTACAACACAGCATTCTTGACACACCTTCGTTAAATCCAAGTCGCCATTTTACCGCACAAACAACTCGTTGCCGGGCAAAAGTTATTGTTTGTTTGTCGACATTTCATAAGGGGTGAGCTTACGATAGGTCAATTGAGAAAAATCAATTTCTGCTTGAATTTCTGTGTCCTCAATTTTAGAGACTTCCAAACTGAAGATTTTTTTACTCTTATATGCTTTATTTTAATTATGGTAATTCTTCGCTTATTTAGCACAGAATATGACCGACTAAAAGTCTAGTTTGTCAAATTTCTCTATGAAAATGTAGGTAAAGAAGAGAAATTTTGTCTATTACTAGTTACAGTTTCTACAGTGACTGTTTAGATGCTGCAAAACAATGTTCGATAAAGTTTCCATTATTTGTAGCACAGTGATTGGCCTTTGAAAAATTGAAAAACAAAAATTTTGGTTATCATTTTTATTCAGAATAAGCAGAGAATTGCTGTACCAGCAACTGTGTCATTGTGCGTGACGTGATACATGGTGTGACACATTTTGTTGCAGTCTTGAAGAGCGACAATGCCAATGGTCTGTTTGGCTTCAAGGGTCAATGTACCCCATCTCTAGCGACTGACGAGAGCTCCCTGATCAGATGTCCTGTCGGGCGTGACCGCGGTGACGACGGCACAGTCACAGTTGATTGGATCATTCACCAGGAGACCAATGGGACGTCATCGCCAGCCATGGAGGACTTTTCCAACTACTCGGGCCAGCTCGTGTTTAAGAACGGGGACGAAGAACAGGTGCGTTAGATGTTTGAGAACATCTCAGTAGTGCAGCAATTGTAGTTTCTTTAATCATTGAGATTTTGGTCAAACTATCCTGCTGGGCTGTGGTATGGTCACATGAAGTTGACAGCCTGCAGTTGTCGCATCATATGCTGAGTCGTGGTTAGTGCTGCATAGGTTTTGTCATTTCACCGTAATTTATTTCCACGATAGTATTGGATAATTTGTGCTGCATTTGGCCAATGCTTCATCCTATATGGAGAGTGTGTTGTTCTCGTACTATGTACGGTAGCTAAACCAGCATATTGCATGCATTTTAGAAATTTTCTGAAAATGTTGAAAATCATGTATCGAGAGACGAAAGTGGGGGCAAGAGGGGTTTTGTTGAATTGCAAATTTGGTATATTTTTGACGATGTCATTCATTATGCTCACACCCTGAATGTCATGCTTTTGTGTACAGTTAAAGTGCTGAACACAAAATGCTGAGCATTATGGTTGTCAGTACAGGTCACAAAACTGAGGTATATCCAGCTGTACTTTGCCCTACATACTAAGTGTTTTTAGTTCGGGACTTTACATTATGGCAAAATAACTTACGTCACTTAAAGCCATTGGCTTGTAATTATTTTCATCAACTCATTTGTAATGCTTATGATTTTAAGAATAATACCCAAGTCGTTCTTGATAAGTTATTTATAAAATTTTGCTTCTTATTTCAGACGATCAGTTTCCGAGTGAAGAACGATGACTTGCCTGAATTAATTGAGAAGTTTACTGTTCGCCTGGTGTCAGCCATGTCTGATGACGGATTGGTTGGTTCAACCAACACAAGCGGAGCTAGCATCGATCCTTTGAAACAGGCTAATACTATTTCCATCGAACAAAACGACTACCCCTATGGGTTGCTTCAGTTCTCGGACAAAACCACACCCCCAGGAGTAGGGGATCCCATGATTCTTCCAGCGACGTCTGTGCCAGAGGTGAGTACAGATGACAATGTAATTTCATACAGCTAGCAGATTAAGCCAAACAGGCAATGTTGGTCTTTACTCTGGCTCATTTTGAAACCTGAGCTCACTGACTAAGAAAATGCCGACTCACATCAATTTCAGCAAGGTTTTTTTGAAAAGCTGTACAAAGTCACGTAAGCAAGGGTCAAGGGATGAGCAAAAGCCAACCCTGTACCATTTTTGCTCATCTCTAGTGAATTTTTTGAAAAGCTGTACAAAGTTACGTAACCAAGGGTCAAGGATGAGCAAAAGCCAACCCCGTACCATTGTTGCTCATCTCTAGTGAATTTTCTTTTCTGAAGACGTGAGCCCCTGAAAATACCTCACCACCTACTTGATTGTCAAAAAGAAACAGCCCAGAACCAACTGTTTTTTTGTTTGGCCTAACATAATGAGGCAATAGGTCCATCCTGAAGTGACACAGCACCACTCGTATTCTAAGGTATTTACCCACTATGGAACACTAATTGCACAAGTCACTGTCGTATATCTTTATTATGTAATTCATGATTGCAATGCAGGCAGACTAAATCACTTTTGTTATTACATTTTGAGTTGGAATGCTGACACCAAGAAAGAGGTCAAAAGTCAAAAGGTCAAATATCAGTGTAGGATGTGCTTCCCTTTTTAATCAAGTCGGGAATGCATGACATTATGTAAATTAGGTCAGTCATGCAATGTGCTTTGCTAAAACCACGAAAGAAGAAATTTGTCCCCTGTGTTACAGACAATAAGATATGGGTGCATACTTGACTGTATACACTACATTAGTTACATCCAATTGGCAATTCCATTGTGTTGTGTCCACTCAGTTCTAGTGAGGATATCACAAAATCTTGATAGCCCAGCAAAAGATCTGCGCCATTCATCTTGTGTGTCTGGATTCACTGTTGATCAAACACAATGTACCTTGAACTCGACTCCTGTCACAATAAAGCTGCGCCAATGCTGCAAGAATGTATTCAAATTTGAACTCGGACTGCAATTCTTCCTTAAGTTTGTTGGAGGTATTTTTCCTGTGGTCGATCTCTGTGAGCTGCATGCGGTCATCAACACATGAAAACTGTAAACTAAGTGAGTTTTGTTTGTGAAGAAGAAAAAGAGGAACCGGCCAAAAGGTGGTGCTGAATGGGGAGGAGTATAGTGGAGTGTCATTTGTTGTCGCACAATGTTTTTGCGTCATGATTATCACACAGTTCTGTTGTTAACTGTATCCATTGTTCTCCAGGTGAGAGTAGCTGAAGAGAGTGGTACAGCCAGGCTACTGGTGGTGCGAGCGCAGGGAGTGACGGGCCGTGTCAGCATCGAATGGAGAACTGTAGATGATGTGGCGAAGAGCGCTGGCAAGACTCCTCCTGACTTCATTGTGAGTAAAAAATCATCCAATTCTTTCCCTTCTATGTGGCTACTTGGAGTTTATGTCCCTAAAAACTTGTAAACCAAGCCGTGGACCGTCATTATACGCGCTCATCCAGCACACTGTAGAAATGCAGTCCCAAATGTTATAACCCGGACTGAAGGTCTTGTTATTGTTGAAGGCAAGAATCTGAATTCCTCTACAGGGAGTGATACCTGAAACTCCTTTACGGCATTCTTTTAAGGTTACATTGAGTGCTGCTATGACCTGTCAAAGGTAGCCAATTTTAAAAGGTAAAATAACATAAGAACGATGCAATTTGTTGAACCAAAAATAATACCTGTAAGAGTTTTATTCTGAATGCGGAATTACCTATAAAGGAAGAGGTGGCAACCAGCCTAATGTCACTTCTTAATTCTGTATGAGTGCCGGAAAATTAAATCAAAACGTTCGTGAAACTGGATGTCCCAAAGCAATGGTCAGCTTACCAAAACAGCAGTCAATATACCTTTATGGTTAAACCCACTGCACCAACTGGGTGTGATCACTAGTGATGTTGATGTCTCGCTGGTACTCGGGGTGGTGAGGTAGTGCCTTACGTTGCTGTCTGTGACCGTGTAACATCAAATAAATGAATTTTACATTGCGACATATGAAACTAAGACCAACAGTAAACCACTAGCGTTAATTAAACATTAATTTTGTAGTTAGCGTGAACATGAGGTAGGAAAAGGGTGCATTTATATTTGGGAAATCATATTAAGTAGATGATAATGGACTCCACGAAGTTGGCTGGACTCGGCTATCAATGGCTTTCACCAACTAGGTAATATAGCTCGCAGTTTGACATTCTATGCGACACTAGTTTTAAATTTTTTAATCGTTATTTGGTTTCATCTTTTGCATGGTGTAGCAATGTAAAATATCATGTTTTATGTAGAAACGTGCCTTTGAAAAGCCCAAGATGAGTAAAAGCGATTGGGTTTATACGACCTTGGGCTATTGGGCATCTGTACCTTGGGCTATTGGGCATCTGTACCTTGGGCTGTTGGGTTTCTGTTTAATGGACAGATGAATTGATTTCCCTTTCGGCCCTTTTACATCCTGTCTCTGAATTGACACGTGATCGGGTGCTGCGGCAACATGCACTGAATACCAGAGATTTGACAGATGCATTAGGAAGTAATTTTTGGTTTCATAGCTTTTCCAGATGATTTGTCTTTTTGTTTGTACTGATTATAATAAAGTGTTCAGAGTATGTGGCTTTGTCCTGTGGCGATCATGAACTGAATTAACTTTAGGTGGCAGCACTAGCTATTCTATATTGACATAATGTAATGAATGAAAAAAATGCTGCCGATTTATGGCATGGCCTTAAGTATTTACGATAATGCTGTGTTAATGTTTGTAAGTTACTGGCTTAAAAGACTGTATTATAGAGGTATGTCCCATCTAAATTCAAGTTGCTGTAAAAATTGTGCAGAGTTGTAATTAACACTGAGTATCTGTTGATCAAAACTGAAACTGGATATTTTTAAATATTTTTATTCCGGTGTTCAATTGCTAAGGGGGAATGAACCCAGTTTATTCCATTTTCTTTATTTTGGAATGTTACTTTTAATACGTTTCTCGCTAACCTTCACCATTTTACATGTTTACAGTATTATACACAAAAATATGATCAAGTGCTATGTTTTTAGATGCGAGTGATGTGGACATTTCTGCAAACTTCTTCCAATCTTTGGAGTTCTTTTAGTATTTGAAGTGCAGATAATAAATTTGTTTGTCTTTGCCGGCCTGTTGTCTCACCTCGGTATAAGAGCACTTTGTCGCCTTGGGTGTTTTTGAGTTCACTGTGGTCATCACCCTCGTTGCTATTTATTTCCACCAGAGTGGTACTGAGTGGGACGCTCTTCAGTGCTGTCATGGGTGATGGAAAATCTGGAACTCGTCTCTAGGTCAGTGTGCCAGTTTAAGTACACGACCCAGAAGCTATCATACATCTCGTGATGTCTGCGTGCTTATGAAATGCTCTGAGTGATTATCCCAATTATTCCACAGTCTGGTGGTAACTGGCAAAATAGTTGTGTCTGATTTTCTTATTGATTCCTATATCCTTGGGTATGTTTACTAATATTACTATTGCCTATGTACGTGATCGTCTGCTGCTAACTAAGCATGTCTCTTAGTACTTTGGGTATTGTGCCAAGAAGGCCAACAGAAAACAATTCTTGTGGTTTCACTCATTAAAAAATATTAGAGACCACCGCAGATCAATAATAGTCTGGCAAAATGTTGTTTTTCAGTTTTTGTAACACTAGTCCACAAAGTGATTTTGAGTTTCAAGATTTGACTTTGCTTTCTGTGGTAAGAGTTGAATTTTATCATTTACATTAAATATTTGCTCATTATCTTTTGAAATATTTAATATTTTAATACCAAATAAAAATGTTTTCCATGAAAATTTGCAGATCATTGCAAAGCTGATTAATGTGTCATTTTATGGCCATTTTGAATTTGAAATTCTGATGAAAACTAAGAAAAGGTTGCCAAGTAATAATTAACATTTGTTTTCTTGGTTTTCCAAGAATGTAGAATTTACATTTTATTTCTGTATTTTCCCAGCCTGTTTATAGTGCAGGCCAGACAGAAAAAGTAACTTAAGAACTACGTTCACTAGAAAAGTTGTAAACAACATGCCTAGTTGGAGTTGCACTTGATAAATGCATTGATGGTAATCCTTTTGATAATCAGCAACAGATCTACCTTTTGCCAAATTATTGAATGTGCGATTACCTCACGTTGCGCCATTTTGTTCTGGTGGCGCATTCTTTCCTCAAATTTCTGTTCATTGATTTGAAAGCAGTTTCCATGAGCAAAAGTTCCAACATTAGATGTCTTTGAAACCCAGTTACTATAGTGCACTCTTTGTAGTATTTGTAGCTTGAGATTTCATCTTAAACATTATTTATATTGGTCATGTGATTGCTACTGTCGGCACAAACACAATTGCCGTCCTGCCCCCCAGTTCAAGTCCCTCAACCAGCACATGCCACCTCTTTGGACAACTAGTCCCTCACCCAGTAGATTCTGCTCTTGAGTTGCCACCCGGTGACCAACACATGCCCCCTCATCTTGTAGCCACCACCCCCAACCAATACACACCCTAGCCAATACTCAGCTCTTAAACAGTGCTGAAGGTTCACTGGAGGACTTTTCACCACTTGCTGAAATACATATTATAAACCAAACGAATGGAAGGAAAGTTCTTGTTCAGTATGTTAGTACTAACCAAATCAAATTCCCTTTACACATTTAGTAAACCGCAACCGGTCTTACTGGCTATGTTTCGCCTTTTTTACCTTCCTCTAACATCAACGAATCAAATCGTCTGCCAACTTCTATCCTTAGTTTTTGAAGTAATGACATCATGTAGTGACCCGAATGCCCAGTGAAGGCTTTAGTGCAGGAGTTCAGCGTTAGATTAAAAAATGCTTAAGATAAATGTGTTCACACAATCGCAATTGCGATGTGTGTGGGTTAATGTTTGATGTGCAGTTCGAATGTGATGTGTATGGCACTTGATTCTACACTGTCTTTCACTGTGTGGATTTCCAACTCTATTTAAGGGTTGGTCTACTGGCTATTTGCAACCCCACCTTGCAGCTGGTAACTGTTCTAGTAATAGATCATCCCTTACACAGGCTGTCCTCATATCAGTCGTCCTCAAACCCCTTGTAAGTGAACTCGTGATCAAATTTGCACTCCAAATCAAAACAGTGTTTCAATTTTATTTCACTTCATTTCATGCTCTATTATTCTTTACACAAGTTTTGCTATAAAAATATTAATATATAAAATATCCATATTTTTTGGAGCCTGGGACTCATTTGATGAAACTTAGATGCGGGCCTCTTTCAAAACGAACATAAATTTCCAATGTAAATGATTTGGGGATTTTGTTCTTAAAAACCCCATGCGCCATGAAGTGCCACCTTTTGAACCATTTTTTATGGTGAAACCGTTTGTTTGATATTCATAATTACATATAAAAATTAGACAAAATGGAGTTCATTGATTTCTGCACTGGAAAGATTCATTGCCGCTGCCTTGATTCATTCCAGTTTGATTTTTGAAGTTTTGGCTAGACCTAATTAGCGCTAATTAAGTTTCATAAAATTGGTCCCAACATTTTCACTAGTTAATCAGATAATCTCATTAAGTTTAGTACTAAAACACTATACCAACATCTGGTAAAATTTCCTGCCGGCTTTCAGAGATTCCTTGGGAAAGCGTCGACTTCGCATATAAAGTTGTGTTTCACGTGAACACACGGGTCATCGTTCCATGAGTATTCGCTGTCACGTGTGGCTGCCAGGCATCGCACAAAATCCGGCTCTGGTGCCTTGTGTCCTTGCCAGTTTGTGAAAGATACTTCTTTTGTGTCCATGCGGTCCTTCCATACCCAGCCTTGCCACTTTTTGTCTCGTCTGCCACCGAGCCACCATGACTCTACATCTCGTAACTCTGTGGAAGTTATGATAACTATAGACAAATTTGGCTAACTTCATAATATCATATCTCAGAAATGTCCGTACGGATTCATACGAAACTTTCAGATAGAACACTTTATGCACTGTTCTTCAAAACACTCTTCTGTGAGGGATTGTTTTCGAAATGTTCATTGGGTATCAAAGACTAGGACGTTAAAATGATTTTCATGAAAAAATTCAAAAGCTGATTAAATTTGATTAAAGTTAGCGTTTTACAAAATATTTGAAAGTTTATCTGTTCGTGGCTGAAATATTTATGTTGTACTGTTAGATGGTGGAATTTACAAAGGACCTTAATGTCATTATGCGCGAATTCCTGAAACTGTGCATTTACACCTAGTGTGTGGCTCCAGGGCTGCCTTCTGTAGACGCAAGGACCTCGCAAAATCACAAGATCATGCAAGACTTCATGGTTATTGCTATTTTCAAGCGAAGCACATGATTTCACTGTAATATTCGTGTGCTGAACTAATTCATCATTAAGTTTCCGTTGTCGCTCAGCAACCGGGTGTGATCTTAGTGGCATAACAATTGTTTTTTCAGTGTCTTTTAATGAGTTTATAATCACATGATAGTTACTTCCCCATTGCACCTAATTTTTCATTTTTTTCTCTTAAGTATACTGTCAACTCCAAAACTATTTTTTTTCAGTTGGACTGCCTTGTTACAAATTCGTAAAAGTTCTTCAGTTTAAAATGGAGAAGCCCAACAAGTGAAATTTTATTTTGTCAAACTTTTTTTTACTTTGTTGTTAGCACGGTTTGTACACCACACGTCTGCCACCAAACAGCATTTGGTAAAATTTCAAGCATTTCTGACAATTAAATGTAGTATACTTTTGTAGTAGGCTACGAAATACTGCCGAGTATTTTTGAAAATGATTTATTTACAATAATCAAAAATTTTAGAAAATGCTGTTCAACGACAGATCAAGCTCTTCCCTATTCAGCACACAACATAAAGGACAAATGAAAATTATTTTGTCAAATTTCTCAACCAAACTAAAGAGGAAGAATATTTTAGTCCATTGTTACCTAAGCTTAGATTGTGAAAATATCATGAAACAGTATGTGACAGAAGTTTCCGTTATCTTTGGTAGTGCCATCAGGCTTTAAAAATTAGAAAAATGCTGGTTTTGTCAATTATTGTTTTACGCAATCAGTGAAGAATTACTATATGTTATACAAAGTATGCAAACGATATAGTTATGCTTTGGTAGAGTTTTGTTTCAGTTTTGTTGAGAAATTTCAGCAAAATGAAATTCTAGTTTCCCCATCTCACTGCGAGTTTATCACAGAAGAATTACCTTTTGTGTTTAAAAAGTATTGTTCAGTGGACAACCTCTTTGAAGGGTCATATATACAGTACAAGGCAAAAGTAATCAGACATAACACCATTTTTCAGTCAAATGTGAATGGCAAAGTAATAACAATTGGGGCGGCAAAATTCTGTTTACAAAATGGCTGAGCCAACTTTTTAACTTTCCTGTCACTTCCCCTTCAGTCTCAATCGTGAGGGAAGACTACTACAGTGACAATATATTCTGTTTCCAGCCCGCCGTCGTGACTGGTAATTTCAGGTCATTTTGCCTGAATACTTATAGCCTGTACAGCAAGTGTTACTCACTCAGTGAAATTGACAAATTGACAATTGAGAAAGTTGGAAGTCAAACATTTTGCAAAATTGTTTTAAATTAGGTGTAAGTTAGGGTACAGTTAATGGCATTGTCAACTCTTAGATATGGCAAAATCTCTCCAATACTTTAAAGATGTATCTACTTGCTCCTAATTCACTACGCTAACGTAAAGCAGACACTAAATGGCAGAGCTATTTTAACATTAACTATGCTAAAAAAGTGCAGTTGTATCAACTGAGTACTTGCAAATGTGAAAACAAAAAGATTCTGCAAATAGGTGACCTTTGCACTAATGACGTTCCTCGAGGGCTCACATAGCCCGCATCCTGCAGTATTGTTCCCCTACACCACGTCACAATACTTACTGGACATGATTGAGTGATTTGTGGCTGATCATTTTTGACACAAAACTCGTTCTTAAATACATTTGGCAATTTTCCAACTTCCCCATACTCACATTGTGGCTATATGTTGTGTTTCTAACTAATTTGGCCAAGCAATTACACAGATAAGGAATTAACGTGCAAGTTCCACTTTAATGTCCCAGTTGAGCTGTTACTTATTACAAACTATGATAATTCTCCACTAATTTTGCACAAAAATAATTTTATGGGCGTTGGAACTATTACAAATGTTACCTGGAGTGTTCTTCAAGAGATACTTGAGCAGAAAATTCTCCCTGGTTGTCTCTATGAACACCAGGTGTCCTCCCTGTGCTAGGCAGTGTTCATTTGCCGAGCTCCACGTGTCGTTGAAGGTGGAGAAGCGATAACATGAGACCCAGTTGTTGAACCCCATGTAGCCCGACGGGCATTGCAAACTGTCCGTACGAGACACACAAGAATTGTTCAACCGGCTTTCGTTAGTCATCTGCGGCATCCGATAGGTGGCATTGATCTCCGCCAGCAAGTTCACCTTTTCCCGTATTTGGTACAGCTCTTGCAGTATTTGAATTTGTACTTTCCTGAGTATGCTGTTTACGCAGTCGCTGAAGGCTTCGGTATCAGCGGGAGGTTTCTGCGTCATTGAAATCATCTTACTTTTTGTTGACATGGAGCCGTATACTGGCACTGCTTTAATGTCACGTGACCCTTCGGTTCTTGTTTGGTTGTCAGCACCATTATCCGAATCCATCGGAATGTGCACACCAGCTACAATATAGTTCAACTGTAGTACCACAATAGCTTGTAGTATTAAGGTCTTCATCTTCATTCAGGCTTGGAATTGCTCTGTGATTTATTAGTGGCTACTCAGACTTGCTGTTCTTTCTCTAGTTAAGTGCTATTGGCCAATGTACTCAGCTGTGTTTACTATCACTTCATTCATACTTTTATAGGGGACGAGCTTGCTGGGTGGCTGGGGATAAGTCCATTTACAAATAGGGGGTTGGAGGTCTTCTAAAGTGGCTGTTCTCTGCTTAGTTTCATCTTGGTGCAAGTTAACAGTCTTCAGCCAATTGTGTGGGATTTTGTTTTAACAGTTTCGAGCTGAGATTTAATGATGACTTCTCTGTTTTTGACTGTGTTTTGCTGCACTTCTGTATGTTTACGATCTACTGCAAGAGTCTATGTTTGTCAATCATTTTAACCTCTTTCCCATACAGTTAACTTTGCTACAATCGAAGCTTCGATGTTAACTGCTTAATTCCAAAGTTAAGTGTGAGTGCTCACGTCAGCTTCAGAGTTGTAGTTCAGCTAAGTTATCGCAAGGTGGAACTAATATGACCTTCACCTATTGCAAATATGGACGGTGCACTCTCAAATGTTCAATGATTTTAAATTTTTTATAAGGAAAGAATCCAGCCTAAAACGTGGACAAATTGAAACAATGGTTGTACTGCCAAAATAACAAATCTTGGAACAAAATATTAGCAAATATTAACAAGTTACCGCCTGCTGTTAGGGAGTGCAATGACACCTGCCGATATCTCCGATGGCATCGAAGTTAAGTATTCTCATTATACCGAAGTGTCTACGCTTTGCTGTTCAATCTACTTCTTAAATTTGGAGTTAACTAGCGATGTTAACTTCGATAAAAGGCAGTAGTCAAGTGTTCCACTGACCGAAGCTTCGGTGATACCAAAGCTTCGGAGGCAGTGGGAGATGCCTTTTTGTCATCATCAGTCAATGTCATTGGTCAACGTCATCATGAGCCATCATCATTGCCACCATCTTTTTTCCATTCAATTACACCAGTTGCTGCTCTGTAGAGTGCTTTCAATCATGTACCTTAACTGACACATGTCACGGAGGGGCAAATATTTCGGCTAGTACATTCATTGACAGCGAACATCATTTTGCTGATATCCACAACTGAGGCTTTATAAGTGTCAGATTGAAATTTCAATTAATAATCACAAAAATGACTTGCCGTATTCGCCGTAATAACCGCCCATGCCCCTATAAGCGCCCCCCCACGCGTTTTCAGACTTTGCTGAAATACGCGCCCAGTCCATGAACGTGTACATGCGAACAATGACGTACCTGCTGTCCTAAAACTCGGCTACAGTAACGTCTTCAATTTATCAAAAAATTTTTGCACGGGTCTTCTAGACCACCAGCGGCATTGCTACGTTTGTATTTAGCCGTGACTTTACACTTCAAAGTAACGCAGCGCTTCAAAAAGAACGCAACAACGCACTATGGTCTGACCGTTCAGTAGACACATCAACTGTCTCATGAATAAAAATAACTCGGTGTTAAACGCAAGTGGCCAGGAAGCGCGTGCTACAGGAACCTGTCATCAAAGACATTAGTTGGGAACTATCCATTCATGAAACGGGTAGCATAGCATCAATAAGAAATGAATATTGGCACTAATTTCTGACAATTTCTAATACTATAAAACATGTTTGCATTATTTTTGAGATGGATTGTTTTATTAACCATAATTGGTGTTTTTAAGCCGAATATCCGATAAAATGACAACTGACAGTGAATGCTTACACACCCTTACACCGAAAAATAACTGTCAGATAGTTACGTATGCATCCAGCTACACGGCGACTAATATGGACCTTGCCGAGACAAATGTCGAAAGTTTTTAGCACGAGACCGGCAAGTGCTGAATGAAACACGCTCTGGTTTGGCCTACTGCTTGTGCAGATTTCTTTAGATACATCTAGCTAGTTAGATTGCGTGGCTCTGGCCAAAAGGCAATCTCTGCTTTGGCAAATGAACTCTGGTGACACGCACGCGCTCACTTACTCGCAAACGAACTTCAAAACAAACGTCACGTGACAATAACATGTGTGTTCGTCGACTTACATAGTAAATGTGTTCGTCCAGACATTATTCTCGCCGTGTTGCCGATCATACATGTAGATGGCACGATGTTGCACAGATTTGTATTTAAACCTGCCGTTAATCCAGACTACACAGGAACTTAAAAACCTTAGAGACGCTACTTATAAAACTTAATGAGGATTTCAGGTAATTTGTCGAAACCATTTTTATTCAAGCATTGAAGTCGCCTTATCGAAGACGGCGATTTCGAGGCAGTCAGTCGGCGAGTTTTCGCCCTGGGATTTCAGCACAATTTTCTGTAAAATGATCGTAATTTAGCAGCAAAGTTTGATAGCAATGCACCACAGTTTTGTTGAAAGTCTTTCATAGGTTACATATACGTCACAGAGCGTAAATTTGATGAATCGTAGCTTCCGATTTCACCCGTTTCGGAGACTGGGTTTCAACCGCCTTGGGTTATAATAAGCGCCCCCCTGAACCGAATTTTTCCAAACGCCCTGGGCGGTTATTACGGCGAATACGGTAAGGCACAGCTTAGTAGTCAGGTTTCACAAGTTCCCTAAATGACCACAATTGTATATCACTGTTGTAATTTTTATATTCATAACTAATAGGTGAATAATTCAAACAAACGGTTATTGGAGTAGATTAATTATACAACTGTTTCATTTTTAAAATGTAACCTCTGGTCAACAATTCGTTGTTTTCAAGTGTTCCTTCTGGTGTGGAAAATTACAATAATTGAAAGATGAGGGTTCAACAATAAGATTTTAAACTGAACAGCTGGAATAGTGGCTGCCTGGAGTGGGCAAAAATCTTTTACAAAACGTTTTCTGCTTCACAATATAACCCGCCTTTGAAGTTTGATTACTCAAGACCACTTGTGCTGTTTTTAGCCCAGTGATTCAATGTAAGATTTACTTTCTAAATTTGTAGCCATGACGATGCTGCGGGCGTTACCATCTTCAAAAGCTTTTCATTCTTTTACTAATTTCCATGGGTGCGGCTCTGGTTGTTCTAACTTGTGACTGTTTGTGCTTCGGGCTAAATTTTAATTCGTCTTTATTAAGCGGTATTCACAACACCATGGCAGTAGTTACAGTCAGTGCAACTGAATGGTATTGTAATTGAATGAGTGAGGCTCACAAATTGATCCACGTGTAATAAAGTTAACTGTGATTTTTTGTTTTTGTCCAGTCTGCTTTTCATGTGATTTGGAAGAACCAGGGCTTGGAATTTTCCTCTTTTTCTAGTTTCGATTTCCTCGTACTTGTTTTTCAGTTTCCTCTCCTTTTTTCCTTATTTTGGTTTTATTCGTGCAAAAACGTTTATTTCAGTTGAATTTTAAAACAGAAAAAATATTTCTATCACACAAGCCTATTTGTGGAATGATACATCACCTGGAAAATTTTCCTTTTTTTGTCGTTGGTCATTCTAAGCCCTGACACAAGTTTATCCATGCGCAATAAAGTTAACGGGGATTTTTTTGTTTTCGTCCCGTCTGTTTTTCTCTTAATTAGGAGGAACACGCCTTGTTACGCATGCCTTCATGTTTCGTGCTCAAATGATCACTTGTTTACGGTAAAATCTTACTAATTTGGGACACAAGATGCTTAAATAAGGAAATTTTAGTTTCTAATTTTCTATTTGAATTTATTTGAGAGTACGACCACAGTGACGTGTAAATCTGTGCCATGGCTACCATGAGACAATGCTTTAAAAATTTTTAAAAAATTTGGGCTCAGTGTGAAGAATTTCAAAATGTTTAGCCCTAAAATGAAGAATTTCTTCGTTATTACTATTAATTTTGAATTCTTAACTTAACTACTTAAAATCTCACCAATTTAGAACACAACATGAAGGGCTAGCGAATTTTCTTTTCATTTTTTTCACAGAAGATAAGTAGCTAAAGTGAAGAATTTCTTCATTATTACAAATAACTTTTGAATTTTTAACTTTACTATATAAAATCTCACCAACTTAAAACATAGCATGAAGAACTGGAAAAGTTTTTTTATTTTTTTCATTTTTTTGTAAATATAAGTGGCACCAAGTAAATGCTTTGTCAGTTTTATGGTCGTTACCATAATTACCATAAGCCGAACGTACTGTTCACACCAAAGCGGTCATAACTTTGAAGACCGATTTAAAAGTGATGTAACTCCGAAGACTTTAAACTGGTTTTTAAAACAGTTTACTGAAAATGTCGCTTGGTTACAACCTTTTGCGAGGGTGGTCTTGCGACGGGTTATAGCCCTTGTAATTTGGTGTGAACATGGCAGTTGTAAAAGTTATCACTCAGTAGGTGGCGCTGTTGTCAGGTCTTGTTGGACTTGAGGGCGCATAGAGGCCGGAACTTGCGTGGAAGTGATAGCACTGATGACTAGCGACTAAAACCGTCGGTTTGAGGTGTAACGATTACGTAGCAGATGGGTTTGGTTCAGGTTTGAACACTGCTAAGGTTCAGGAAATAACGAGTATTCAAAACAAAAATGAGATACAATAAATTATGTCAATTATTTTTACCTGAATCTTATGAGATTATACCTCATGGCCATGTGGATCAATGTTACTCTGTGACTTAGAAACCTTTAAAAAAATAAAAAGACAATTTTGGAAATTTAAGTACCGGTTGCACGGTTTCATGAAACAGTCCCAAATACGGACTTAACTAAGTTCCCATATCTTTTGGGTATTTGTGTCATTCTTTACTCACAGGTGTAATCTTTTTCTGTCGTGTTATCTTCATTATGAACTCCTTTTTTACTAATGACATTTTCGAACAATGTAAGAAAAAAAACTAAGCATTTAGTTCAATGAAAATAAATAAGGACTTAGTCCTTAAATTGTGGTTGTTGCCTGAAAATATCCCTTCTTGTTTCCTATAATGTTGAGAATTCAATTTTGGGCGATAAGTTGTAATAAAAGAACTTTACTGTCCACTCTATGCGCTGATGTGTGTAAGTTTTGGCATTTAAACAGATGGCACTTTGCAATCAGATGAGGTGCTTAAACTGTAGATCACCTCATTTGTAAACACCACAAATACATTTTCAATTGACATATCAGTCACTGAACTATATGGCTGTTGCTTGTGATTGGGGCTGGTGATGGTTTTAGAGTATCACTGTTTATCTGTCCCAGCCGGGCTGGAGATAGGTACTGAAGGTTTTCGTATTAAGTGAGTATTACTGTTTATCTGTCCCCCGTCGCCAGGGATTGGTACTGAACCTCTACATAAGTGTTGCTACGGCCACATTCTCACGATATCAAGGATTTGCACCAAAAAACCTGAAGTTGTTGAATCATTACCACTATTACGCCTTAAATCATTGCTCCAGGCGTTTATGAAGTCATAACTTACATGCATTTACTTAGCGTCTAGACAGTTTCGGTGTTTTTAGGCAAATCTCATTCAGACCAGTTGTCCTAATGTTTCTCATTGGTGCAGTGCACATGCCGTATGTCGTAACAGACAATAATTCTAATTAGGGAGTAAGTAAACTGTACCAGGAAGTATGGAAATTTGCCAGAAAAGATTTTGCAAAAACCGGAAATATCTTGTTTACATTTGGCTTACAGATCACCGTATGTGGCTTTGTGATTTGCACTGCTGTTCAGAACTATACTCAGTGAAAGCGCATATTTTCTGAAAATAGAAAACTTCTAGAATTCAATTTTTAACTTCACGCCAACCTGTCTTTAATTGAGTTACATGACCATTTCGGCTTTGTAAAGTTAACGAAGCTAAAAATAAATTTAAAGGTGCATTTATTGTAGAACTTTAGAATCAATAAATGACCCAATTTCTTTTTAACATGTAAATGTTCAACTTTAAAAATTATAGTTTTGTTTTTTGCATTATTGTTTATTGAAATCCTAAAAGTCCCATTTTCTACTGCAGTACAATTTCCAAAAACATTCCACATGAAATAGGAACTGTATATAAAGTATGTATGGCACTGTGCTGCCCTCTATCGGAGGAGTTTCATTTAACCCGGTAGCCATTTTACAGTAATGATGTTCTGTGTTTCCAAAATCTGTTTAATAATTCACAACCCCCATGACATTGGCCGATACATTTACAACTAGAGTTACAAGGTCACAAGTCTTGCCCCGTGAAATAAAAACACGACAATGAAGTTTTCGAAAAAATGCTGACCCATGCTTCAAAAGTCTGTTAAAAATGCAGTTGAACACCCTGGACTCATTTATGGACACTACAGCATGATATCACCCCCTTCTATTAGTGAAATATGAACACGGTATGATAATGTTTCCTCAAATTGAAACATAAAATGGCAGAGCTGTAAAATTTCAAAATTTTCAATGAATAAACAAGAAGACAATTTCAGTTGATTGTTTGAACAACTATATTTATGATAGTACGTCTTTCAACAACCCACATGAAATTTGGAAATTTTGAACATTTCTGGCCGTACAGTTTATTTAGCGTTTGATAGGTGAAGATGGACAATTTCTCCTCAATTTTTGTTTGAATTTGAGGACATTTTACCATGATTGTTTGTTTGTAAAAAAGCTGACCCATGGTACCATAGCGTGTAAAAAAGTTTTTAAATGCCTGAGGCAATTTGGTCTCTGAGGGCGTTTTCTAGGCACGATCACCTCACTAATGCATGAGTGAACTGTTCAGTTATTGTTATTGAATGAGTCTGGTATGCTCTGAGTACTGTGTCCCGGTGTGAGGCTAGAGTTGACTAACACTCATTCTGTGTGGTCCTATCCTGGCTTGTACAAGTTCCAGCCCAGGTCAAGGGCTGTCTGGCGTGGTGGCTAATGACAGGCGCTGTTGTTTGTTTTCACAGCTAACTTAGTGATTGTTTTGGTGAATGGATGTCTCATGTGCCTGGCCCTATTGTTTTGGTGGTCAGATAGTACACATTTTTAACGGGAACATTCGGTTTGTTGTCATTCATTTGACTTGATCATGTTGCAGTTCTTGAAATTTAGAACCTAATTTCATTAACTTATTCACTGGCTGTCTGTTGATATTGCCTTAGGCACTGGAAGGACAAGCTGCCAGCTTCGCCTGTAGGCATTTCCAGATGCATCCAATGAAATTTCAAATATTCAACTACCATAAACATGTTTTTGATTCTGAGAAAAGAAAGGTAAAAGTCACCATGTTTATCTCAACATGGGAGATTAGAGTCTTTAAGAACTCTGGACAATTATTTAGTTTTACAAATTTGGTGTCTGCCTCAGGTTTGTCTATGTTTAACAACACTGCAATGACATCAAGTGACCCCTTTTACCCTCATCCAATTTGAAAGTTTTGGATGGTTCTAACAACACCATAGCTGAAATGACATCAACTTGGGAGATAAGAGGCTTTAAGACCTGTAAAATTACTTAGTTTTGGCAAATTTGGCGCCTGCCTCAGGTTTGTCTATGTTTCACAACACTATAATGACATCAGCCGACCTCTTTTGCTCTCATCTCATTTGAAAGTTTATAGTATTCAAACCATTTGTTATTGTGCAAATTTGTCAGCATTTAGGATCATAACAGCTATGGCAATAAATCATGTCTGAGATATGGTGTTCCAAAGTCTAGCCAAATTTGGACATTATTCCAAGGTCTACATGTAACCCTAACTACCAGCTGCCTATGGCTATGTTTGTATAAACTTAAACGGAAGTTTTACTTGATTTCCAGAACGATGGTGGAACCCTCGAATTCTCTGAGAACGAGCGCTACAAGTTCATCAGTGTGACAATTAAGGATAACAGCATTCCCGAAGACGACAAGTCATTTTTCGTAGAGCTGCACAATCCAACAGGGGGTGCTGAAATAGCTGTGGCTCAGAAGATCAGAGTTATCATTGAGGTGAGCTGTTAAGTTTAATACAATTATTGTTGTTAGTGTTAATAGTGACATCATCATACTTTTGATTTACTTAGTGTTACACAATTCTTACATTTTCCCTACAAGGTGGCTTAGCTTTTTCAATTACAAACTAAGTAACTGCAGAAACTGATTTTTCGGATTTGCCACCCCGCTGCAAATGCTTCATTGTTAACCACGTGTTTTCGTTGATGGTTGTTTAACGCAAATCGTTTTGGTACTAAGGTAATTGTTTATACTTTGTTGAGATATTAATGAAATAAATATTCACTTTCCTGTCAATTTTTTTCTGAATTGAAGAAACTTAACCTGAGCAGTTACAGCAAACTAATGAATGAATTTATGATAACTTATGATAATTTATGTGCCTTTAGAATGTGACTTAACTAATATATGCTGCAGTGTCTTTAGGATATAAAAATGCATTTGAACTACAGTGTTTGTAGTAGTAGTAATAGTAGCAGCAGCAGTAAAAGTAGTAGTAGTAGTAGAAGTTCATTTTATCATACTAACATGTCTGAACTAATATGAGACCCAGTCCCATGGACTTACAAGTCAGTTTAAACAAATAAATGATCACAAGATACTATGCAATCATGTTATGTATATAACATTTTCTGTTTTATTTGAAAAATCTTATACACGAAATTCATGACCTGTTTCAACGACATTTCATTGTTCATGATGAAAATCCAATTTTTGGTAATCAGTTTTCCCATAAAAGATGACATTTTTTTAGCTATAAAATCTGGTCCTTCGTTGTTAAATATTGTACATGACAAATGGAAATGTAATTCAGTTTCTGGTTCCATATAACTAAATTTGGCTGCCACAGTTCAGGTATTTGACACTCCATTTAGGTGCTAAAGCATTGTGATTAGTCACAGTAAATGTGTGCTTAACAGAGAACAGGTTACTTCAACAGAGGTGCCAGAAAGGCGCATTATTTGCCTGTGAAATTTCCCATTATATCACTTTTGAAACCTTTTGAATTCTGTTGCAATTTTCAGAATTCTGATGATGCCTACGGTGTGTTCAGTTTTGCTGACAACTCATTGACAGTGTCTGGGTCAGAGAAAGGAGATACGTTGTACAACACTGTTGATCTTACTGTAAGTTGTCTGTAATGAGATGTTGTACAACACTGTTGATCTTACTGTAAGTTGTCTGTACTAACGAGATGTTGTACAACATTGTTGATCTTACAATACGTTGTCTGTAGTGAAATGTTGTTCAATAGTGCTGATCTCACTGTAAGTTCAGTTGCTGTGCATTGTGGGATATCCAAACGGCGGTCAGGTCACTTTAAGAGAATGGGAGACAGGAAGGGATAAAATGATTATACTTAACAAGGGGAAAAGTTCAAAATCAAATTTTAAATTATTGTTTTACCAGTTCGATCCACAAACGTCAACAGTAGCGTTATAACTTGTGTATTGCGTATGCATTTATACCAGCAATTTTTGCCAAGTGGTGAAGTTTTCCCGGTCAGTTTGGTCAAATTACGAGTGTCGGGGCCATAAAGGAGCGAGGCGGGCCGCCCATATTTTTACACTCGGGAAACACTGGATCTTACTGTGAGTTCTGTGTTAATGAGATTATTGTATAACACTGTTGATCTTACCATCAACAGCAAAACATTTTAATTACGGCATTAAATTCGTGCTTTCTTTAAAAACCAAATTTTGATTTAGTCCACTTATGACCCCGGAATAGTTTCTACACTGCGTAAAGAACAAAATAAGACCAATTTCTTAATGGTGAGTGAACCGAACCAAACCTTATTGTTTTGACAAAAAGCATGGTTTTAATGCCACTTTAATGGTAAATCACTAGAACCTTATGTAACATGCTTTTCTCAGGTGGAACGGACAGGTGGCCTTATTGGTTCTGTCACTGTCTACTGGCGTGTGGTGGACGATCGTGGTAACGATCTCGTCGACGACAACGGTAATGTGACATTCACCAATGGTCAGACTACAGCGACTATTGAACTTAAGGTTGCAGGGGAAACAATTCCCGAGCTTGATGAAACATTCACCATCACCATCACTAATGTGTCAAAGGTACTAACTTTGATCAAGCTTGTTCAAGCATAATGTTATATAAAACCCGAGAAACATATCCAGATTCGGGGCTAGCTTTGGAACATCATATCTTAGAACTGGCTGATGGAGAATTTCAGGTACTATGTTTCATGCACTGTTCTCGATAGCGCTGTTCAGGATTGTTTTTAAAAAACGTTCCACTGTTGCATGAGGAGCTACTAGAAATGCCAAAGGGTGCGTAAATGGAAAGCTAAATAATAATTCAGAAAACTGTAACTAATAGCGTTTTGAGATTTCTCCTTGAGCATTTATGTCAAATGTAATTTAGTCATGTTATTGATACCGTTATTTTGCTATGAATGTGTCTTATTGTGTTGCTAAATTTTACTAAAATGTCATGGTCATATGACCCAATTAATGTCAGACTGGTATCAAATTCTACAGGTTTTCTACTTCCCGTGATATAATACCATCACATGTGCACACCCAGCCTTCAATATGGAGGGTCTCGAATTCCTGACTTTGTGGACCTTTTGGTAACAAAAAACGGGCAGACTAAAAATAAAAAAACGGGAGCACCACGCGTATGTGCATGTTTAATGGTCTTATGCCTCATTTTCTCAGACTTTTTGTCCCTCTGAGACGGATCTTTTTGCCCACTTCGCCAAATGGGTGCGCGCATGCATTATACCTAGCTCTTATTTTGCTCATTGTAAAGCTAGGAATTAAATGTAGTTTAGTACTATGATAAAAATTATTCAATTTGGGACAAATAAATAGCTAAAATTGCCATATTTCTATTTTCTGAGGCTTACCAAATTGTTTCATATGCTCAAAATTTTGCCAAATTTTGTTTGGTAGTAGCTAAACTATGCTAGTTGGTAAATTTTCCTGACAAGTTATTTTTGTGAAAAATTTTGATAAAATGAAATTTCAGAGATCCGCAATATTGTGTCACAAACTGAAGAATTTTTACCGGAAATGTCTTGCTTCATTTCAATCATGGATAGATAGTTTTCGAATTTAGTTCTTCTGGCGATCATACTATGCTAAACATGTGTTTGCATTCCCCTAACTATGCTAATGTATAGCTATTTTAACATAATCTACGCTTAGTTGTATTCACTGATGACTTGTATGTGAAAACAAAAAATTCTGCAAATAGGTGACCTTTGCACTAATGACGTACCTCACGGGTTCACATAGCCTGCATCATGCAGTGTTATTCCCCAGCACCACATCACGATACTTACTGGACATGATTCAGTGGTTTGCAGCTGATCATTTTTGCCACCCAACTTGTTCTGAAAAACAACTGGCAATTTTCAACCTACTTCCCATTCACATCATCACTGTATGTTGTGTTTCTAACTAATTTTACCAAGCAATCACAGAGATGAGGAATCTTCATGAAAGATACACATGTGATTCAAATCTGCCTTCAGACAAAAATCAATTTTTCCGCAGTATTCTCCACAACCTTTTTTGACTTGTCGCTGCGTCGAGTTTGATTTTTACCTAAGCGAGTTTGGCTAACTTCTGTCGAGTTTGAAAACCCATGCAACGAGTTCGAAGTGTTGGGAAATAAGTGGTCTCTCAAGCAAACTGGGACATTTTGAACTTTGATACCAGTTCAATATATTAATTCCATGAATTTTGTGAACATGAATTTTGTTATTCCCGTGAAGTTTGAATTTTCTGTTGTCGTGAACACTGGTTCACCAGCCATTATAAAACTGGTGTCAAGTTGTTCCTTGTTCGTGTTAGGAGTGGGTAGTGGGGCTTGAGAAGAACATGCCTGTTGTTACTGCTAAATTCCGAATAAAATGGCTTGCTGTGTCCAACCAGGCTGTTGAAGCTGGCCTTGAACAATTAATGAACAATTAGGCTATTATGTTGTTTTTTCTTCTGGCATTATGTTTTTTTGCTTATCTTAGGGTCGTTTAGCCTCAAGCAAGCTATCATCATCCTTCAGAATCGACGCCAATGATGACCCCTATGGGATGTTTTACATACCAAGTAAATTCAGACCATTCAAGACACCAGAGGGCAGCTTAGGTACAACATGGCTTGCAGATATGCAGACAACAGACATGTTAAATTAATAATATTTGGATCATCCATCCAATGCTATGTTTTTATATATTTATTTAATTTTTTCTACACTTAATAACAGCGATTGGTTGACTTATCTTTGAGATTCATGGTTGAGACGTATTATTAAATTTTAAATTTTCTTGAACCAGCTGTCAGCTTCAAGAGACAAAGTTAAGGTTTCAGATGAATATGTGATGTGAAGCTGTGCCATGTGCCTACTATCAGTAAAGTACACACATATTGTACAGGGTCTGGTCAAAATCACACTGCCAAGGTTTCCATGGGATTGTACTGTAAATTTACTTAAATTTGAAAAAATAATGTCCAGAATTGTAATTTTTTTTCATTTTCAATTGCTCATTCTATTGCCAAAAATGTTCATAATTTAATCATTTGTTTGTTGGTGACAGACGTACTGTATCAAATTTTCAAAATGATGAAGTGAAATTGTCTTCTTCTTTACTGTTGCTAAAAATTTTAATAAGATAAGATGTGCTTGTTTTGCCATATTGTGTTCTAAATGGAATACTTGTGAATTTATTGTCTCTGCGCTATTGTGAACACTCTCTCAAAGGTTTGAACACAACTTAACATTTCTGCTCTAATATATATATTATAGACGTTGTAGTGGAGGTGAAAAGAGACTTTGGATCCTTCGGTACTGTGCGGGTCAATTACACGACCCTAACTAGGAACCAGTACTTTGCTTATCTCCCTGGTAATGTCGAGAGAGCAAACGCCACTGACTTTGTCTCGACGCACGGCTCTCTCATTTTCTCCAGTGGGGAGAGAACGAAGACTTTCAACGTCACTATCATAGACGACGACATTGCGGAAACGGACGAAACCGTGTTTGCGATTCTCACTGGCCTGGATCTCATTCAGGGCTCTCAGATTAGAGGAGGTACGTTATTTTGATAACTTGCAGTGAATATTCGGAGTTCTCGCTATGAACAAACATTCACTGCAAGTACAACGAACATTCATTGCAAGTGCAATGAATGTTCGTTGTACTTGCAGTGAATGTTGGTTGTGGTTGTAATGAATACTCAGTGTGTTCCATGCATATGGAAAAGGTAGAAATTTTGGAAAATTACAAAAATAGTTTTCATGCGTGAAAAACGACATTGAAATCAACAATGAAAAACAAACTCAAATCTTACAAGTCTCGTTATCATTTCTTGATTTTCGTTACGTTTGCTTCTTGATGCATTTGTTTTATGTCCCAAAATAACTGCAGTAAAGTAAAAAAAATACCGTGGATAGCTCTTGGAATATGAAAGTAACATGAGAGGGGACCATGAAGTGATCTCTTCTAAATGTTAACTGTCTCAGCAGAGGTGGACTTAATACGAATAAATTTCACAATTTATTACAGGCTCTTCATCCAGCAGTAAGTTTAAATTTTAGATTAACCTGTAGCGGTGCAGCCATGCATTGAGACAGACAAACTTCGAGTCGTACAACAGGGCCTACAGTCTAAGCTCGGTTCTCGAAAACAAATCAAAAATTGCCTTTCACGCTAGTTGAGTAAACATGGAAATTTGTACTCAAATCATGCACCGTGATTGGTTAAATTTCGAGTCTGAGTCAATTCTGAGATCAAAGATTAGACCTGGGTCAGAACCACTGAGTCATCTGCTCGAATCTTACGTTCACGCAAAAAGTCATTCATTCGAATGGAAATCATTGCGTGCCTGATTTTTTGTTCAAACAATTGTGCAGTTTATATGACGTATGCTTTTTTGTGTACGTGAGATTCAATGTCTGTAGCTAATGATTCAGTCGTTAGGCATGGGATTCGAAATTCATAACTATGATTGGCTGGTACTCTTATTAAGGTGCCGTCTATTTACTGTATGTTTAATTGTTAACATTTTCACAGCTTCAGTCTGCATGTCACTCACTAGTAGACAAATAAATGGTAGAACTTATATCAACTAATTTATGTAACAACCTCTTGTGATTTCCAAGTTTCTATACGGATAAAATAACATTACAAAAACTGCGACTGACTTTTCTAATGTCGTTCTGCACACGAGCACGCTTTCCAGACCTTAGAAGCAGACACATTGTTGAAAAATACTTTAAAATGCAACCGGACAAAGTTCCCAGGTCACCAAACAGCAATCAAGGTCATCAAAATGAGAAAACCTCGTGGGGGGGGGTTGCAAAAGTCCTGGTCCCTACAAATGAGGCGTAGTTGGCAAGAGCTGATAAAGGAGGTACATGAATTGAAATAGAGGCATCCAATTCCTTCCTCTTCTGCCTTATATTACACGGATGCTCACCTCCTAGGCAGAATGCATGACTCATAAACGGGCCCTTCAGATTTTTGCCGACTTACATCCGTTGACTTTCTGTAGTATTTTAAGTGCGTGCGTACAGTAAGTTGTGACATGGTGACCTGTGATTGTTACCAGGTCGCCTAACACAATCTGCAGCCCTGCTGAGATAAACGCAGTCACCATACCTAACTCATTGATTCGTCTGTCTAGTTGAGTGTGTCTGTTTTAGTTATTCTAACCGAGCTTCCATCTTGAATAACATTCATCGAGAGAATAAGAAACTGAAGACTGGTACTTTGTTGTATTTGGACTAACAGGCTCTGTATGATTGGTTTCTAGCTGTACTGCTCTCCACTTTCCCTCCCCCTTTTCTCCCCTGCCTCTCCTTTCCCCC
>NMRA01000160.1:64580-143551 GCA_002633005.1 Phoronis australis
TTTGTATGTTTATTCATTACCTTGGTTACAAATTGTTTAGTATAAATGTGGCTCAATAATGTGAGAATTATATGTGAAGGCTGCCATTTGGATGTTTTGTGGTAAACGTATCTCAACTAATATGAAGTGATATGGACCCACTGACCAAAACTCTGCAAAACAGGAGTTACAGTGTTGGTGGGGAAGTTTCAAAAATCACTGTGATGTATAATTCATGGCACACTTAAAACAAAAATGAAATAATTATACGGCAACCTGGTGAATATTGAGCACTGCTTCACACAACGGCCCTAAAAACATTCTCACCACATTCCCTCTCTTTCTTTCCATTCAGAAGAGACAGGAGAAAGTGAGTGAGGTTCTCGATAATCTTTCAACAAATATGTGATTCGAAGTTGGGCCTCACAAGTGTGAATATATGTAATCCAATAGAAATTAAAAAGCTAAAACACTGCAGGATAATCCTCTGCCTTTCTCAAATTTGTAATACTCAACAATTTTTGTTTTGTTTCTTCAGTTGAGAAATCTCCCCGTCTGAGCAGTCCTAAGTATGCTCAGATCATCATAGAGTCCAACGATAACGCCAACGGCATCTTGTCTCTGTCAGCGTCTTCTGTCTCCGTTGCTGAGAACTTCACGGGCAGTTTCATCTTCGTCGTGAGATCGGGTGGTGATTTTGGGGAAGTAGGTACCATTGTTGATATGTCAAGCAGTTAGTAAATTTAAAACTAATTAAGCAATGTGCTGTGATTGTAGTTTGGGAATAAAAACTGATGACTAAAAGTTTCCAAATAGCCATTTGTTTAGCAAAAAGGGTAGCTCCTGCGACAAAGGCTTGGCCTTTTGTGAAACTATGAAATTGAGTTAGCTGTTTTTGCTTGGACGTAGTCCATGGTCTCCAGAAGTCCTTGATTATATTTTAGTTTATACTTGTTAAAAATTAAGATTTGCTATTCATTGCTGGTGACAGCAATTGTGTTGGCTGTGTAATTTTGATGCTGAAATAACATAGAGCAGTCAATGTGCAGGGTTTGTACGGGTGTCTGAACACCTTGAATACCAGTCAACGGGGAACTATTTTCAAAGTTTTGGAATTACAAATATATCTCAAGTTGTTTGAACATTCATTGGGAGTCCCTAACTTTTTGTTCTTCCTTAAAATTATTTAAAATTGCTTGAAAAATACTGACCATATTTTGTTATTGCAAGCACTTAACAACTGAAACGCCGCATCGGAAGGACTTACGGTATATGTTTAGGTACGCGGGGACATTGAAAGTCCTTCAAGTTGGCTTTTTGGACAGCAGCTGGTGTACACGCGCTATTATCATTTAGGACACTCAGACACGTAAATGCTGCTGTTATGTCTAAACTGTTCGATATTCGGCTGTGTTCTCGTAGGTGACTGTCAAATTTGAAGTGCTGCCCGGCTCCGCCCAGAATCCACTAGATTACAGCTATACTTCCACTGACGTGGTCTTGAGTGACGGAGAGCGGAAGAAGGCGGTACCAGTCAGGATAGTTAATGACCTGTTGCCAGAGGGTGAGGAGACGTTCACAGTGAGGCTTGTCAATCAAGTGACTGGAGGGGCGGTGCTCGGCACGACGACCAGTTGTGCTGTCATCATCCTGCCCTCTGATGACCCCAATGGACTATTTGGTGAGTCCCAATGGACTATTTGGTGAGTCCCAATGGACTATTTGGTGAGTCCCAATGGACTATTTGGTGAGTCCCAATGGACTATTTGGTGAGTCCCTGTGCAAATTCTTGCGGCATACATAGTGAATTAACTTGAATTATATACCATTATGCGGCGAGGTGAAGATCGGATGATTTCTTTTCTCATTTGATTGAGAATGTTAAAATTTTCTTTGCTACATTGCGGGTATTTCTCAAAGCAGGCTCAGACATGGGCTCTTTCAATTTTTTATCGCACGTACCCAGATGAAGGAATTATGGGACATATCACTTTCGTCTACTGATATCAAGGTGATTCACTGCTCCTACAATATTTCTGCATGTCCGTCAAACACATCATTATGTAACTTTAATGTACAGAAATCTTCTAAAGGTAGGCTTGTAGTCTTCTTTTCAGACTGGAAGTTTTTCAGTAGTTTGTCTGGCTAGAGTTTAGTGAGCTCTTTTCAATGTGATGAAAGGCTTCATGAGTGACTGTTGTTTATTTTCATTCCGTCATAGATTATAGACAATACGCAACTCCGACATTTTCTTGCGTTGGTATCCTAGAGGAGGCGCCACTCTCCTAAATTACCAATTTCAGCTTCCGGTTGATGTATTGTGACGGGAAACTCCCGCGTCTATTTTACTGTCCAGTACAACGAAAAACAAATAATACGCTGTTCAAAATTTTCCAATAATAGAATTGTTGGTATTGTGAGTACTTTTCGCACCCGACCACACGACAATTGATCACGGTTAGCAGACGACATGCTTGCGGGAAGTAAAACTTGCTAATTTTGCCAGGTGTTACTAGTGAATAGTGACGTCGTGGCTTATGCGTAAGATTACTGATTCCGTCCATTGAAAATATCCGGAGTTGGCTGGCCATGTTCTATAGTCTATGACGCCAGCATCAAAATTATATTATATGGATTAATTCCTTTGTATTGTTTGAGCCAGATTATCACTTCTAATGAAAAGCTCACACGCAACATTTAACATACTACGTACCTTCTCTTCTGAAAATCTGCCTATGCATAGAGTGACCAAAACTTACGGTTTCTCTTGTACATGCTTTCAGTCAGTAATTACAACACTGCTTTACTTGAGTCGTATCGCATATTTTAGAATTCTCTGGTACTAGCCTGACCATTGATGAGCCAGAGACACCTGGAGGAAGTATTGTCAACATTACTGTGGATCGTAAGGGTGGATTGGATGACGTCGTGGCTGTCAAGTGGCATGCGACACTCGATGGTAAGCCCAAGGTTCATTTGTTCAATGGAACAAAATCATGTAGCATATTCAGGATATATTTTGATACTTATTGATAAGTCTGTATTTTGCCAAATATCTACAAATTTCTCGATAAAATCATAATTTGAAATTAGAAAACCTGTAGTATTTGATTTTTAACTTTATGCTAATCAACCGTTAATTTGGTCATAGGACCATGTGTTTTAATAAAATTCAGCCAAAAAGAAATGTGCATAGCAAAAAGGTTTCACTACCATTAACCAAGTTTCGCTTGGTGTCTGAAACATTCAATATGAAATCTCAAAAATGCTGTTAGATATTTTTAATTTATCATTTCATTTCATACAACTTTTGATTTTTAAAAGACGTGTTTTTGATAGCCCCTCACGTTTAAGTGGAAAATTTTAAAAACAATGTCTAAAAGCATTTTGGAGTACAGTGCATAAAGCACAGTGTCTGACAGTTTCATATGAATCCTGGTTTGTCATTTCCGAGATGTGATGTTCCAGAATTGGCCAAATTCCAAAATTTTTCTAGGATCTTACATAACCTTAACTGGATACACGTCATTTGAAGACATGCACTATACCCGAGATGACAGATTTCATTACGTCATCCAAAATTGCAGATAAATTCTGCCAGAAATTTACAACATTTAATACGTGGCTGCTGATTTCTTCATCGGTTACTAGTAGATGGCGCTGCATGTAAACTACATTCAGTCTCATGGGGAACTCGAAATTCACCAGGTGTCCCAAGTGAAGCACGGGACCTCTCATAGAAATGCCAGCATTCAGGCAAATCATGTGAATGCCATCATGCTGGTGAAATGTTTTTTGCTCTCAATGTATTCAGATGTCAAAAAGAAGGAACACTTGTTTCTCAAGACCACCTTGTGGATAACGAGTCGCCCATTATTGGACCATCTTAGATTGAAGTTGCCCTTTTCATGTAAATTATCACTGAATCCTAGTTTTGAGAAGAGTTCGTTATACTTGAATGTTGATGGTCATGTGAATAAATTGAGACATGCTTTCCAGGTAAGAGCGCCGAAAATGATATCACGCCTGTTGACGGAACTATTTACTTCCTGAGTGATGAAGCTCGTCAGAATATCATTGTTACAGTGCGACCGGATGACATAGCTGAAGGTCAAGAGGTGATGTTTTGACAGTTGTATACTGTGTGTTTGTATTCAGAAACGACCAAGAGCTTAGAAATATGCTTGGAAGCATTCACAAAGCCAGGTGCCTTTAAGGAACTAAAAATCACGACTGTATGAATTGGAGATAATAAAAAATAATTGCAGGTAGTGTGGTATACGTTGTACCAGACGTGTGCAGGTTGCGCATGTGGGCCCATTGCACTAATCACCTGGAACTATTTTTGTGCTTTATTAAAAAAAATAGTTAAAACCAAGCTGAAGAGCTAGAACCTGACTCAAGGGTCTAGCAGTGTGGCCCACAGTGGGACTCGAACCCAAGACCTCGAGTAAAGAATGTGGGCACCAATCACACTAGGCCACACTGCCTCCTGATTTGGAGATGGTCTTAGAATGGAATATGTACATTTAACAGTAAGATCATGGAAGATTTATGTTAAGGTAAACATGGTCGTTTTTAGACTGTATAGTTATTATCATCATCATTATCATCATCATCATTATCATCATCATCCAAATGTCATTGCAGGAAATAAAGATAACGCTGATGTCTGCGACCAAACGTGGCCGTATTGGGCCAAACAATGTTTTCTCACTGTACATCACGCCCAATGATAATCCTCACGGGGTGGTGCGGTTTCTTCAGCCTCTTTATACATTGACGGAGAACCGTGAGCAAAGTATACAGTACGTCATGTTGACTCGCATGTAAGTAGTATGTTGTGACTATTGGGGACTTGACATTGTTAGGTTGGCTCTTATGTAAGTCCTACATTGTGACTTTTGGGGACTTGACATTGTTAGGTTGGCTCTTATGTAAGTCCTACATTGTGACTTTTGAGGACTTGATATTGTTTAGTTGGCTCTCACATAAGTCGTACATTGTGACTTTTGGGAACTTGATGTTGTTAGGTTGGTTCTTGTGTAAGTCATACATTGTGACTTTTGGGGACTTGGTATTATGATTTTTCAAGGCTGAATGTATTGACTTTAAAATGTCAACACGAATCCTACGTGTTGGTATCTCCTCCATTTCGATGCTTTTTGTCGCCTGAATTGCTAAGTAACAAAAAGCTTATCTTGCCAAGTTCAGTCTGAAGCAGTAGCAAATTCTCAGTTCTTTTCAAGACCTGAATTTTCTATTAATCTGAGCATGGAGCAAGTGGAACGGTAATGTTTTACAGCCAAATGTGGTCTAACTAGAAACTTTACTATGGTTGGGAGGATTGTTTTTTGACTTTTATACCAAGGTTCATTCAAGTGTTATTTTTTCCGTTCAACTTGGGTGTTGGAAATGAATGCTTTCTCATTTTCAAATTCCATGCCATAACCTCCATCAGACATTCGGTCATTCGTGACAGTGTTAGAATCTGTTGAAAATGAAAAAAGGTCAGTGTTGACTGTTATTTTTGACCTAAGTTTGTTATATTTTACTGTAATTTCGCTTCCATAGGGGTGGAACAGTGGGTGCACTGCGAGTGACCTTCAGCACCGGCGACCTTGACAAGATTAGCGAGGCTACTAGCGGGGGCAAGACTGTGTTTGACTACTTCAATGATCCGGTGCGTGGCAGCCGAGCGTCCAATATTACTGTGGATTTGACGGGACAGGTCAACCCGGCGCAGGTAAGAAACTCTGAAAAGGTTAATTTTATTTTTTAAATTTAAGGTACCAACTCTCAACAATGGTGAGTGATGCTTTCCGAAAGGGACCTCAACACATACACACCACATTCACTGAACAAGAACCCTCAACACACTTGTACCACGTCAATTCCACGAGGACCCTCAACACATTCTCACCACATTCACCCCTTTTGATGCCCTCAAAATAAGGCCGAGCACAAGGCTGTATGAGACTTCAGGCAAACACGAGATTCGAACTCGAGCTTGGCAAGTTTGATTCAGCAGTTGAGGTCACTGCAACGAAAGTTTCCTATGAGGTTGTTGATTAGAAAAGGGTTGCCAAGACGTAGCATAGTAGATGATTTTTACTCACAAAGTTTGACAATTATCATTAAAATTTGAACACTGGTGTGCAGCGTGTTGACAGAATCCACATTTTACTCCAGTACTGAGATCCACACAGCCTGTGGTTTGGGGAAAACAGTTGAGTATGTTTCAACAAAAACTGTTTTCCTTCCAACAGCATGGTGTTACCTTGCGTTATCTCTTGTAGTACTGTGCAGAGATGTGCCTAAAATCTGAGGCGTGGAAGTCGTACGAATACAACAGCCGTACCCTATCTTGCAAGATGTTCACGTCAGCTGATGCGAGCAACCTGGACACTACCAACCTAAATGCTCTGTACTACATCAAGGATGAAATTAAGGTAATAATTATTGTGAATTACAGTTCAGAATACTTAATATGTTGGTGACAAAGATTATTATCATGATTTTTAATGGTATCATTTCACAAATTCCTTTTAAATTAGTTCTTCACTTATTTAGCTCACAATATGGCTGACAAGTGAAATTCCATTTTGTCAATTTCTCCACAAAAACAAAAATCACTACTTTCATTCAAGTAACCAGCCTTTGAAAAGTGGAAAAATGGCAAACTTGACAAACTTTTTTGTTTTTGTGAAAAATAAGTGAACAATTATGATGTTATATAGTTCTGGTCTCATTATTTTGACCGGAATGGCATTTGCTTTGATTTATAAAGTCTTTGTTTGGTTTTGAAAGCAATGAAAATGTCCAAAATCTTGCCCCATTTTCACAGCAGGCATTTTCTGGAATTTTGATTTGGAGTAACATTTGCTGATATCTTTTAAGAATGTGCTGTTATTTATCCTTATTCCAGGCTCGTAGATTGTATGAATCACTGGCCAAGTCTAATATTGACTACATACGATCGACCGATGCGACTATCATCATGGCAGATGGTGCTAGTACTGGCGAGATACCCATAAACGTCTTGGCAGACAACATACCAGAACTGAATGAGAAGTTCACTGTATGTAATATACTCTATGAGTTGCATTAGACCTTAGTTCCATGGCATCGCTCTAGATTTTACTTCGCAGAATTTCTTTGCTAAGTCTGTTTGCTTTTTTCTTTCTTCGTTCACACTGTACAGGTCAGGTTTCTTGTCCGGTTTACATGAAATTCAGACATAACACATATCTTGCCAGTGGCTCAAGATCAGTAGTTTTTGGGTGAAATCACATGCAAGATGACACTATGGCAGCCATTTTTCACTTCCCTAAGTCATAGCTCCGTTGTCCTTCGAAGGATATTTCTGAAATTTGGAATTATATCGACTGATCTCGTTAAGAGATATCTGAACTTAAGTCCATTTTATTTGATATCAATTCATATCAATCTAATAATCATCACTATTGATATCAGTCTGATCATCATTCATAGAAGTCTTTTGACCATTTATCAGTACTTAAGAAATCATATAAATCATCACGATTGATGGTAAATCTTGCATGCAAAATTACATCATCCTTTCATAATTCATTTTCCCCTTGTGTAGCACTTTAACTGCCATTGTAAGCTGAGATGTAACTTTCACTCCAAGAACCTCATCACCGTTTTTGTACCTCTTCCCCACAAACTCTCATACATTTCGTTCCTCTTACAGCTGAGCCTTTCCAAAGTTGAGCTGCTGAGCGGACCTCCAACTAATCCTGCTAACAACCCAAAGCTTGGCACTCCCAGTCAGGCGACGGTTGTTATAGCAGCCAACGATGATGCCAACGGAATGTTCAGGATTTTAAGTCCCATGGTTGCAGGCAGCGTGATCGCCGTGAATGAACAGCAGTCGGTTGTGGAGCTGACTGTGGAAAGGGAAGGTTAGGCATCTTTTTTTTAAATAAAAGTTTAAGTTTGCAAATGCATGTGGTGCTCGCTGGGAAATCTTTAAGGACAATTATGTTTTGTTGAAAAGGCATTTTAGTTCGAAATCTTATTACGAAACCCGCGATAACGCGAGTGGGGAATGATGTAGATATATTTATAAACTCATTTACCAACAAATTATCTACTATGATGTGCTTCAAAATTAGTGAATGATAGAATTCCAGTATACAGGGTGTTACAAAATTTTCACGAAATTGTAGCCAGGATGACAGCAGATTCCTTAGCCCATGTGATATCATACTGGATAACGGAATATCCCGGTGGCAGTTATTGTCATGAACAGTCAAAAAGGCAAATTGTCTCCTATTAAACCAATGTAATATAACACACATAGTATCATGACTTATTGTCTGTACTAATAATTGTATTGCTTTAGGTGGTAACATAGGCGATGTCTCTGTGACGTGGTCAGTCAATACCAGACTGAGCAGTGCAACTAAGGATGTCGACTTCACTGCAGATGGTGCTACGCTCAATTTTGCCTCTGGAGAAAATAGAAAAGGTTTAACTTTTTTGATAATACTGTTTCCGCTTCGTTTTAGTTAAAAATTTCATAAAATGTATTTTAACGCAAGTTAGTTTGGTCGAAATAATACTCCACATTCAACACAAATCCAAATATTTTCAAACTTAATTGAATATATGAATTTTTTTATTTTTGGTGGTGCACCACCTCTTAAAATGGCAGTTGACTCATGCATTGCAGGTATTCCTCAACTGGTTCCATAAGTAGTAAGGTTTCCATCGGAAATTTTAAAAATATAAAAAAATTAATAAAAAATAATGCAAAACCTAATAGGGCTGAAAGTTCTGAAATTTATATATTTTACTGAAAATCTTTCGACTGACGAAATTCGTCCTGTATTCTAAATTCGTGAACAACGTAAAAGAAAGAGTACTGTTTAAAATGTCTCCCAAGTCCTTCTGAAGCCCACTAGGCCATGCCTTTTGTGGTTAGCTTGCTCTGCTTAACAAAATCATTGCCATCCCTGCTCAGTGCAGTGATTCCTAAATCTGTTGGTGTAAATTCGCGAATTTGGTACAGTGAAAATTTAATAACTTTGCTCAAGGTCGGAGCTGTCATCAAATTTTAGAAACAGGCAATATTGGCTGTCTCAATTTTAAGAATTATGATTGACAACAAACAGTCATTCACCTCGATGTAACGACTCACTGTGAGAACGTTGTGTCGGTGACAATTTTCAACCATTTTATGAGCTGCCAAGTCTGTTTTCAAATGCTATTGATGCAAAACACAGTGTCTGAGAAATATAGTGAATGCCAAAATGTCCCATATCCCCAACTTCAGAATCAAGAAAATCCAATATAGGCTTGACTTTCTATGTCTCAAACTGTATAGACTGTCGCAAACTTGAGAACATTCAGCATAACTCTTTGCTTAAGCTGGCAAAATTATTTGGGCCATTAAGTTCTGGTCATTACACACAGACACGTGTTAAATCTCTTTTGTCAGGCTTTTACAGGGATGGTCAATTTTGGTTTTGCAAAAGGTGGGTTAATTAAAGATACTATGATTCGTTCGGAAATGTCTGTTAGTTTCTTTCATTTGGGATTGTTGCATTGCCTGTTCAAGCCATTAAAAGATTACAGTTAAGATGAATACTTTCTGATACATACGACGTGTTTCAAAAGAGCCACTAGGGTTATTTTGGAAAAAAATGGTGGAGGTCTTCTCAATTGGTATCTTGCATTGCCAGCTGAAACACTCTCATTCAGCCTTGCTCTGTGGCAAGAGTGTGGTTTCACTGAGTGCGCAGCTTGGCCACTATAAATCCTGTTCACAGTGATAGACTTGAAACATATTAACCTACGTTTTAAAGACCAATGACAAATACTACATCTTGCCTGCAATTTACACATTCTTACCGCACGTGCAAAACGAAACAAATGAGACTCCCATGAAGTTTTTTAGTCTTAATTCTTTCCTGGCAAGGGCACATACTTTTTCATAAATCTCGATATTCTGGATCTATTTTCACCTTATTGTGTGTTGCAGCTATCACAATTGGTATCAAAGATGACCAACTTGCCGAGGTTGACGAAGACATCGTTGTTGTGTTGTCAGACCCGCAAGGTGGTGCTCTACTAAGTGCCGAAAGTAACATCACCATCATAGTGAAGGCCAACGACAATGTGGCTGGACTGATCGGCTTTGCACAGAGTTCTATTGTCACGGAAGAAGGTGAAAGCTAATACTGTATTGCATTATACCACATGAAGCTGCTTAACGTTATCGATTTTGTATTCTTGATAATTATGAAAATTAAATTTCACGCCTTTTCAGTTCAAAAATTGTAAGGTATTGAATGTGCTGCAAATTCTTTTGAGAGAAAAAATGTCAAAAATATCTTAATTTTGTATTCCGTATGAGTACAATCAAGCACTACTGGAACTGTTTGTCTCTTTTTTAGCAGGTTTTGCTATTTGTTGCTTCATTGTTAAGTAATTCTGTACTACGCACCATCAGTATTCACCAATAGATTATTTGACCTTGAACTGACCTTGAGCTTTGTTATCTGCACAGGTGCATCAGTGAACCTAACAGTTACTCGCACAAAATCCTACGTGGGTACGGTGACCGTTCAGTGGACAATCGAACACATCAGTGGACACTCGCCACAACAGGGCTTCCTGCAATACACGGGATTTCTCACCTTCCTTCCGGTTTGTTGAACTTTTTGGTGATTGATGGCTTGTGGGTAATAGAGATTCTGTTGTCGTGCTGATTTGTTTCAGTCTGTATAAATAGTGTTTGATCTTAAAAATTAATGTTAGTTAACCTAGTCTGAAGGATGGACTTAATCTTTGTCAGTGTTGTGAAATGGTTTTCAAAAGTGCTATTCACAGTCCAACATTACTGTTAAAGTTAGTGTTATTAGCATTATTTTCTAACTGGGTAACTGTATCGATGCTGTTTTAATCAATGATGCACTTGACAGGTTGAATTAACGGACTGGTTCACTTCCAGCGTGCACCTGCTATTTTTATCATAATTTTGGATCTAAATTTCTGCATGTTTCACACTATTCGCTTTCAAAAATGTATTGCTGGCAAACTAAGTATCAAGTGTGGTTCTCAACTTGATATTCAGTAGTATTGCTTCTCTTAAAAATTATTTCTGCCATTGCTCATCATGTACCTGTGTTCATCACCCCTTCAGGTGTTTCATTGTGTAAGGACTAATACCCTCCTGTGGAAGTTTGTGTAAGGGCTAATACCCTCTTGCAAATGTAACAATCTACCTGTACATATTATCCCACCTAGGGCGACCGCAGTAAAGTGATTCCTCTACAGCTGCTCACTGATGATACACCTGAACTGAACGAAGAGTACCGAATAAAACTGCACAACTTATCTACTGTTGGTACGTAGTGGTAAAGCAAGTTTATGCTGCTCTTTTAAAACTATGGTGAAAACTCAGGGGAAAAATGAACTTCACTGCTCCTCTTATTTAAAAATGAACTAAAAATTTTTTGCTTCGATATTTAGCCTGTTTTTGACAAGAACAAAATCCTCAAGTCAACTTCTTCTGAAAACTAACGATTCTGCTATTTTTGGTTGCCTGTGTAATACAGGACTTGATTGTGATATTAGGGGGGTAGTTGTCTTGGATTGTGAGAAGGAATGGTTTAGGAGAGGTGTGAAAGAAGCTTAACACTAATGAATAGTACAGCTGTCATTGAATAGACATGGTGGTCTCAGGTTACCATAATGGTGTGGAACGCTTGCATCTTCTGGCTAAGACGCTACCTATTGGTCAGACCCATAATAACTTGAGTAGCCAACTTGAAGCTCACGAGATGCCGGTGCAACATCCCTAAGTGTGAGTTAACAGTTCCAGTATTCGTTTTAAATTCTGTTTTCTCTTCCCATTTATGTTTTGTGTGTTTTCATCCCCAGTTTTTTGTACCCACTTCAGGTGTTCGTGAATCAGGCGCAGCCGCTGTCAACCCTCAGTCTTATCTGGCAACCATTACCATAAAAGGTAGCAATGAACCGCATGGAGTATTCAGTTTCGCTGCCAGTTCTCTCAACTTAAGAACTGAAGAGAACAATGCCACAGTCCGTCTGACCATTGACAGAAAGTTTGGTGCCATTGGTAAGTCGTGCCTTAATTCCTTCTTGATGGCATAAAACACTGAACTACTCTACAGTTTCACCATCTAGTGTTTGAATACTTTTGATAAATAAATACGGTGACCTAACCTACATGACAAAAGTGATGGAGCAAATGGCCCCGATTTCCCCATCATTATGTCTGGGTGCAAGTGTAATATCGTTAGAGTTGCAGGTTTTTTTGCCTATCGTGACTGGGAAGTGGAATTTTGTCCATAATTAACACCAAATTATTGCTTTACCATTTTGTAGTTGTGTTCCATAGCTGCCACTAGACAACACTGTGGGTACTCACAGAAGGTTTTGAAGGTCTTGAAATACAAAAAAGGACAATTTTGTTGATTATTTTTGTCTGAAATTTGGGATATTTTATCGAAAGAATCATTTCGAAGGAAATGCTCGTTCTCAGTGATATAATGTTTCTAACAGTTTCCCTATTCTCGTTCAGTGTGAATTTACCTCAGTCATAAGCTAATGTGTAAAGTCTATTGACTTCAGGCTCAGTGCGTGTGTTCTACAACATCATGGAGGGTAGCTTAACCCCACTTAACAAAGATCTTGTCAAGGCCACAGCCAACGGTGACTTCGTGTCGGGCTTAGGCTCTGTCGACCTGTCCAATGGGGTGAGCTCTGCCACAATCGATGTCACCATCAACGATGACAATATTCCAGAGATTGACGAGGTCTTCATTGTCAACCTGACGGCTGTCTCACTTCTGTCACAGTCATTCAGCAACTTCCAACCAAAACTCGGTAAGTACCATTTTCTATCGCTTAATTATATAATCATATATTATACATTTGGTTTTCATTCACGATGACTACTGAGGTCAGTTTCATGAACAATGACTTGACACCCATAGGCCCAATGACTTGACACCCATAGGCCCAATGACTTGACACCCATAGGCCCAATGACTTGACACCCATAGGCCCAATGACTTGACACCCATAGGCCCAATGACTTGACACCCATAGGCCCAATGACTTGACACCCATAGGCCCAATGGCGTGCCAATATGGCAATGGTGTCAAAAATGGAGAAAAGTTAACGTAAGGTTTCAGTCGGTCAGGCTTCATCTCACTTTCAGCTTGAAAAAACACCATTTTTATTCTTGTTTTTTGATTGCCTGGAAAGGCTCTAACACCTCTATATGGTAAGTCAGTTATGCCAAATTGACAGGCAACTTCTTCGAAAAGAGTTAGTTCCCCTTTTTACTTCTTCAATTTGCGGCTGGACCTTTGCTTTTCCTGGAATTGTTAAGGTTATGTGGGGCCTTGTCAACAAGTCAGTTCATTTAGTCAAACGTCGACAAAGCTAATAGAATTTTTTAAATTAACTCTGCGAAAGTATATTATTTTCTGAAAATACAAGGCTTGTAGATTTTGAGTTTTTACTTTATATCAGTCTCGTACTTCAGTTGCATTTTTAGTTATAAAATTTAGTTAAAAAAGAAAGATACAGTCACAGCAAAATAAAACTATAACACTATTGTCCAATTTTCATGATGAAATCGGACGTTACATTTTTCTTAATTGTTCCATTTTTGTTTAATATACAACTTTGAATTTTTTCATGAAATCACAGAAGCCTAATTATTTTAGTATCCCCTCATGTAAAAATGGAACATTGCAAAAGCAATCCCTAGCAGTGTTTTGGATAATGGTGCACAAAGCACAAATATTCTGAAGTTTCATAATGGATTCGAATTGCCAATTTTGAGTTATTATGTTTTTAGTAAGTTAGCCCAATTTGGACATTTTTGCATAGATGTGAGAACCTCGCAAAAACGCAAGACTTTGGGAGATATCACCAGGCATTGCAAGTGAAACAGTAGCTTTACTCAGAAGATTCTTGCATCTGTGGAAGAGAAACTTTATTTTGTTTAGTCTGAGTGTGACCCCCGACACTGAGTTAAATGCAAATGAAGATGAATTAGGTTGGCTTTTAGATAGAAAAGTGGTAAATCAATTTTTGGCTGATTTTTAAATGTCATTAAATCAGTAATACAGTTTATTTTACATGATTTTATGGAAAATGATTTTTGTTTTGAAATTTTATGATAAAACTGGGGTATTCTATCTAAAATAGAGTATGACATTACATGGGCTCCACAAACTGACTGAACCAATAAGAAGTCTTGGCATAAAGTGAGACCTTGTGCTTCAATTACACATTCTTGTCAAACTGACGAGGTACTTAAAATAAACTTCACTGGATTCATTCTTGATAACCTCTCTCTTTTAACCTTTTGTCATTATTAGGTTCTGCTGACACAACTTCGGAGATCATTATCAACGCCAATGATGGTACAAAGGGTCAGTTGAAGTTCATCGGAGCACAGTGAGTAGTCGTGCTGGCTTCCATTAGCAGTTGTTGTCACTGCTCTGAATGCTGGCAGGTGTATTATTCTGATGTTTAAAGCAGCTGGTATGTTAAACGCTACATCCGCGGGTACAATGAATTTTGATGAAATAAGAAAGAAGTGGTGGTCTCCGTGTTACCTTGGTCCCTTGCTTCAGTCCATTTTTGTGAAGATTGCAAAATTAAATCAAGTCTCGTCTCTGTGTGAGGTGAGATGTGCCTAAGTAATTGTCATATTACCTTAGCTAGTCAAAAAAGTTGAGTTTAGTTAAATTTTTGAGTAATTATGTTTAATGATCAATTTATTACATTTTGTTGACAGACGTTTACTCTATGTGTTTAGTTTAACAGCAAGAGTGTTTAGTCAGTTCATAATGTATTCAGCTATAGTTGTCAACTATCATTTTGAAAACGGACTACTTTTTGTTAAGAATAATCAAAATTGAAAACAATGATCTGAAAAATTCATTGAATATTCATGAATATGAAAATACATTATGAAGGGTAACTGAGATCAATTTCATTTTGTTTTCAGAGCTTCAGTTGGCCATATTTGATTACTGCTCCACCTGTTGACCAATTTCTATCTCAGAGCCAGGGTCACGATCACAGCTCCACCTATATTGATTCATATGTTAATGATCGATCATAATGCCATTTGTCAATGGGTTTTCATCAATCAGTGGCCATTTTTTATTCCTTAGTGAACCATTTTGATCGCTGCATACCTATTGATTACTGCATTCAACTCCATCTGTTGACTTAATTTTATCAAAGACTTCAGACAACTCCGTCTATTGACCCATTTTCATCACTGCATACAACTCCATCTGTTGATTCATTTTCATCACTCTATACAACTCTATTTGTTGACCAATTTTCAGACTGTCTGTGAACGAGTCCAATGCTAATTACACTCTGACGGTGCTTCGTGAGCGGGGAACATTCGGCGAGGTCTCTGTCTACTTCTATGGTCAGGGTATGGGAGCGCTGATCAGGAAAGACTTCATGGTGAAACCAGGGGTAGGTATTTCTTAAACTTGGATCACTTAATTTTCACCGTACAATGAATTTGTGTCCAAACACAAGCCTATATCTTGTATTATTATTATGATTATTTTTATCATTATTTATTTGATGACCTTCTCAAGGGAGAATGAGAAAAAATACCAGGACCAACAGACAGTAGACAATTTAAAATTAAATTAAAATGCTCTGATCAGGAGTCTCAGAAGACAAAAATTAGCCGACGCGGGATTACAGATTATTCGAGGGAAGAAGAAGTCTGAGAGAGTCCGCAATACCATTATTACATTCAAATGACCTTGGCTGGCATGGGATTGATGATCGACCAACAGGGGATCACCCCATGCCAATTATTCTAGCCGGGAGGGTGCCGGGAACAACCACTCTGTTCTGCAAGTGCATTCGTTTGAAAGATAAATACACAGGCATCTACACGTCTAGTAACAAAAATCAAATACAGTAAAATCTCACTAATTTAGCACACAATATGGTGAATAAGTGAGATCACTTTTTCTTACTTTTTCGCTAAGAGGTGGCGTATAGCTCTAAATTATCACTTTTCCATGTTCAGTCTCTACCGTTGCTACCAAGTGACAATGTTTTGAAAATTGTGGTCATCCACAATTACGATGTTTGAATGAAAAAGAGCAATTTTGGTTTACTTACCGGTTTTGTCCAAAATTGATGAGATTTTGCCATATAATCTTCTTAGGACTTCTCTTTTTGTGGTGTAATTTGTCTTGGATTTTTCAGACGTCTGGTAAAATGAAGGAAATCTTTTGTAGACATGACACCATGACTTGTATGGTTTGTGTGTAGATAGGTCATTTTCTGTAATGTAGTTGTTCTGTTTAATAATTAAATTGCAAACCACACGAGTATTCAGGGATGTGCAATGTACAACTGAACTCAAAGGGGCCAGACATTTGAAAAACTGCAAGCCTTCCACACAATTCGATGTCCTACCTCTGCACAAGAGGAGCGCTCAGTTCAGGACAAGTCGGGTCTGCTACCATCTGTCAGGTTACTTGTCATTTACCTGAAGTGCTTCCTGTCTTAAACCTGGTGATATGTTTTAGACGCTGTATTTTGCTGCTGGCGAAAGTCGTAAGGAGATCACTGTTCAGATATTCGATGATAGCGAGGCTGAACCAGAGGAATCGTTTGAAGTTGTCCTTGCCAGCCCCTCAGGTGGAGTGGAGATAGGACAGCCTGATAGAGGTAAGAGGGTGTGAATGGCTTTAAGGAAATGATAAAATATTTATTGAAGGTGGAGTTAGGATAAACCTGTGCAGGTGAGAGCTGGCTTATGACTTAAAGAAAATGACAAAGTATTTTCTGAAGGTAGAAGTTAGAGCAACAGCATCACTAAACAGCTGTTAGCAGTTGAAAATACAGTGGCGGTCACCACTGAATTTTTCTTGCAGTAGGTACTCGTGATAGATATCTAAGCCCACTGAAATATTGAAAATCGAAATTAAAAAGGCTTTATATCACAATTTGATTGTATCGCAGTCTTACCTTTTTAATTTTCTTCCAGCTGTTGTCACTATCCTCAATAGTGATGGCGCCAGCGGTTATGTGACCTTTGACTCCGCTGATGAGGTCACACTCACCGAGCCGAGCTCGTCGAGCACAGCCAACAGTATTGCTGAACTTCGCCTGACCCGTGGTCCCGGCTTCTTTGGCCAAGTCACTGTTCCATTTGAAGTGGTGCCTGTTGGTAACAGTGGTCAACCAATCACCGACATAACGCCTTCCTCTGGTTTTGTTGTCTTTAATGATAAGCAGGTATGGTTCAACGGATTGTTTGGGTTAATGAATAAGTACAGGGTGCTGGAAGCCTGGATCCAATCAACTCTTGAATGAGACTTCACCTGGTCTAGAGTTGTTAATGTTGAAATAAACTTGACCGTCTAAGCCAATTTTGAACAACTGTAATGCTCTGGGTCAGACAGAAACAATTATAATTGAATTTGATTGGTAAATGTTATGAAACCTTACCTGGTATGATTCAAGCAATGTTTGCTAAATGAAGATGGCCAGGTAATTCCAGTTAGAAATTGAATTATGTAAAAAGTGACTTGATCACAATCTTAGTTAAAGAAAATTCAGAACATTTTGTTGGAAGCAATAATAATTGTTAAATTTTACTCCTTGTTTCATTTCCCCCCCAGCCTTCTGCCACGCTGAAACTCACAGTAACTCAAGACAATATTCCTGAACTTGACGAAGTCTTCATGGTACGCTTGAAGGAGCCACAAGGTGGCGCTAAGCTGGGTGCCGTCACTGAAAGGAAATTGATAATTTCGGCCAACGACTCCCCATATGGGCTGTTCAACATCTATGTGAAAGGCACTCTGTGAGTGATCATTCTTTGCAATAGATTTCTTTTGGGCAATGCTGCGTAGAACAAATAATCTAATTTGATTGTTTCAGAATCATTCATAGATATTGAGGGCCCCATGGAAAGTAGTGAGAACTGATGGCTTCCCTCATTGTAAATATTTCAATTATTATCAATAAAGAAAGACATTGGGATATGGTAAAATCTCAATAGTAGACAAGTGAAATTTTATAATTTTCATACGAAAGATATATTAAGTACCGCAGAATCAGTGATTACTATTTTCAAGTTCTGTTTCCATGGCTACCATTCAAACAATATTCTTAAAGAATTGGGACATTCACAATAATGGCAGACACCCTTGAAAAGAAAAGTTGGACATTTTGGAGATGATTTGTCTGCAAAATTGGTGAGGTTTTGTGATTGTGGCAGTCAGCTGATGAGGTTGAATTAGCAGTCTTAAGACTACGCGTGGGCTGCAAAGTACACGAGAGACACATGCGGTGATAAATCTTTGTTATAAGTTTTCATGAAAGAGAAATATCGTACAGCTTTCTCCAGTGATTCAACATTCTAGCCTCACTTCAGTGGCAGCTGTTTTGCTAATCTCCTCTAGTCATGTGTTATGTGATATTGTGTTGTCTTGTGCGACTTTGCTGAACTAGCTAAAAACTAATTGCTATGGAACACATCCCTGCCAACATCAGTGTTGATTATTTCGTGCACGGTTACATTTTGGTTTACACATACGAGTTTCTAGTCCGAGTTTGTGCTTGATGACCGTAGGTTTGAGCTGCAAACTCAACCTAAAGTTCAAGTGTCAAGTATAAACTTGAAATTTCAAGTTCAGACTCCAAACTCTTAACCTTAAATGCTGGGGTCACCAAGTGCAAATTAGGATTAGGAATTTATCTACGGAGACTATTATGTATTTGAGGATAGTCTAATAGACTTTTATCTTGAGTTAACACAAAGGTAGAACAGAAAATGCCAAAAATTATTCCAAATTCGAGTAGACAAATTAGACCCCGCACCCAGATTTATAGCTCTGACAAAACACTTGCGACTAAACTGCCAAATAATTCAAACAAGAAGTTCGTCAGAGTACTGTTAAAATCTCTCCAGTTTATCTTGAAAACTGCTGTTCATAATTTCTTTGATTATTGTAATTAACCTTTGTCTTCCAACCATTAACAGAAACAACGAAATAAGTGTCGAAGAGGACTCGGGCCTTGTACACGTGGACGTCGTGCGTACACAGGGCATGCTGGGAAAGGTTACACTACAGTTACAAACTGTAGGTGGAACGGCAACTGCTACGTCTGGTCCCAACCTGGTGTTATCTCCCCTGGCCATGGTACAGGTCAGCCAGGCTGTTGGCTGGCACAGTTACGAGTTCAGTGGGATGACCTACATGCTGCTTCTCAGTGGCTACAGGAAGGGGGCGCTGAAGACAGGTTGGTAGACATAGGGCAACTGTTTTTTTTCAAAGTACTTAAATTGCTGTGAACTATAAGTTCCTTCTCATGTATTGGTAAATTCCAAGGTCAAAGGTTACCGTGTAGTGCATATGTGGGCTTCAAACACAGTGGTGATATGTGAACAGCTTCTCTAGTTATTAAAACATGCGCTTCTTCTCTTGTTGACGTGGTCAAAGCTGTTTATAGAGTCAGCGACAAAGCCGTCTGACCCTGACTCTAAGGTCAATTGCTTTTCAGTCAATCAGTCAATAAATCATATGCATTATTGTAAATACATGCTTTTAATTGTCTTAATTATAAATGTTGCAATTACTGAATAGACATGCTCTCCTGCTAAAAGCAAAAATTGATTATTTTAAATTTTGTTCGCTAATGTGCTGAGGCGGAAACCCCACGTTAGAGACGTACGAATATTTTGTTGATAACAAGATTGCGTTGTTGAGAGTGGGATGTATTTTCAAACTTTCAGCTGTTGGTTCAAATGGTGCCGATGTTCCTGTCAATGGAACTGGCGAGGTCATGACCTCTGTGCTCTACAGGTGGCAAGGTGCTCTGGTTCCCATTCAGGTAATAGAGGGTGTTTCTTGACCGCTCTTCCACGCCCGTTTTGCTATCATTTATGCACTGCCATAAAATCTCACAAATTTCAGAAAAAAATTACACATATTTCATTTTTAAAGGACTGTTCACCATTCTTGCCATTTTCAAAAGTGTAAAAAACATATTTCAATAAATGTCTTGAGCACCATTTTTAGATAATTTTGCTTTTTGGTTTAGATTTTTCATAGGGACAAGTTTGCATTTGAAATTTTTTTTAACAATTACCGGGATACCATCTGTTGTGGATTGATCCGTATTCTGTGTACTTTTAGGTTGTGTTGTAAAAATCATTACATGCGGATTTTCATCTGTCACAGATTTTGAGGAATTCATTCTCTTTTGAAATAATTAGTGTTTCAAAGCGCCAGACCGGCAAAAATTGATGCATAAAATACCAGTAAGTGACGGAAATATTCAAGAATGCAAAATCCAACCAATAAACATTATTTAATGTATCTTGAGTATTAGACAAATGCCTAATGCTTTATGCATACGGAATTTCCCTTTCGCGATTGGTCAGTTGCACTGACTCTGTGAAGGACTGACCAATGAAAAATGTGCTTTATTTGGTTTTGCATTGTGGGATATTGTATGCTTTGGAAATCATGTTAAGATGTCAAAAGCGAAATTTTGGAGACAAGTATACCACAGAGATTAGATACATTTAGAAAACAAGAATAGGAATTCACCATGTTTCGTCACGCTTAGAGTCCTGGCGCTTGCAACAAGATATCTGGATTTGTGGGACTGTGGTAGCGTGGAAAGAAATTAACCATGCCGACAGCAAAAGCCAAAAAAATTGTTGTAATGGGCTGAGTTTTTATGTAATATAGCTTTTTTAGTTGAACATGAGTTGAAATTGAAAATTGTTGTTTTTGTTTGTATCAATCCATCTTGTGATTGAAATTTAAACTTTCTGAAAATGTTGGAAATCGTACAAGTTTTCACTTCCAAATCGGTTTTAACACAAAATTTACAGATCATATGCATAATAGGTTTTCAGCCCTGAAATTACACAATGGGCAAACATTTGTTATTAATATTAAAATATTTCTGCTTCTGTTTGTAGTCACTGGAAACAGATGGCGCTGTAAGAGCAACTTCATTCACCGAGGGTGGGAAGACATACCTCGTCGTTATTAACCAAGGTCAACAGGGGGCGTATGAGACTTCCTCTCGGGTCTATGTTGTCAAGCAAGACGGGTCACTTACTGTTGTAAGACACTTATTGTTTTGTAAATGCTTGTAATGATTTCAAACAGATTTTTTTTCAGTGAATTGGTTTTTCTCTTAGTTTATGTGACGGGATCGGTCAAAAGAAGATAAAATGTTTGCTATGGATTCTGTAGTTCAACCAGTTCTGTCACTCATTCATGCTTAGTGACTTGACATGAACAGAACCCTCGATCACCGTTCACTGACTGTGAGGTCTTCACTTGTCTCAAAGCATGTTTTGATTCTGTCCAGCCATATTTTTGGTAAAATTTATCCAATTGTTTCTATGGTGATATATAGATGCTAAAATTCTATTGAAATTAAATTAAAATGTGACTGTTTAGATTTTAAGGTACTTCTTAAGATACATGAATGTCATTGTGTATATCATTAAACAATTTTGTCAATTTTTGAAATTTTATGTCAAAAGCTCAATGAAATTCACTTAATATACATTCGTTAATTCTAGTTACAAAACCTGCCAACGAGGGGAGCCAGTGATGTTCATACATACAAAGTGGGTTCCACTCGCTTTATGGTGATCACCAACTACGCTGACAACAGAGGGAGCACGAGTATTAGCTCAGATGTGTTCCACTGGGATACCATCAACGGGCGCTTTCTGTCCATCAACCAACCAATCTCGACTCTTGGAGCATCTGCTGTTACGGCCTTCGTGATTGGTGGAGATACCTACCTAGCCATTGCTAACAAATTTGCATCAGGGTCATATGAAGTAGAGTGAGTGTTGAAATGTGGTTTTTGATACAAACATGACCAAATGCGTATTTATAACGCATTGATTCCATGTCCTTGTTAAAAATTCAATGATTTTGTGTAATACATGTTATCATTGCGTAAAGATCATCATCTCGTCAGATTTGTAACTAAACAATATTTTAAGGAAAAATTAGTAATATTTTAAAATAGTATGCACCAAATCTGTTGATAAGGGATTGGCACTAGTTTAGAGTCCCAGGGAATAATTGTTATGTTGTAAATCGTGTCCCTTTTTGGCTAACACTGGTTGTTGAAAATAGCTGAAGCCTGTATTCGTGAGGGATCACTGCTGTCAACCTTCTGGGACTCAGCATGTCCTATTGTTTTGTTTTAGTCAATTTAATGATGAAATTTCTTGCGACTTGAACTTAAAAGATTTCGATGAAAGTCAAAAACCCGTTATGGATGATTTCACAGGTTCATCAATTTGGACAGAACTAAATTTGACTGTTTATGGTTGACAATTGTACAGTTTATGCTACTAGATTATTAACTCATTTTTGTTATTTTTTGCTGAAAATTTCGACTAAATGAAGTTCTATTCTGTCATACTGTGCTGAAGGAGAATGTCTCAACTGTCTAATAGTAAACTTAGCTTTGATTTGGATATCATGTGCTTTTAGTCTTTTATCCATCCCACACTTACTGTACCCATCTCTTCAGCAGGATTAGTACAACGTATTACAATTTGTAATTTCAGCTCCATTGTCTACAAGATCGAACAGGGCGCATTTGTCCTCAAACAACGCATTCCTTCCAAGGGTGCCGTCGATATCAAATCCTTCTCAGTAGATGGCACCACCTATCTTGTTCTTGCAAACAGTCGTGACAATGCGGGTCGCACCAGCCAGAACTCGACAGTTTTCAAATGGGACTCGACATCTCTGCAGTTTGTTACAGTACAACACATTCAGACGGAGAATATTCACAGAGTGAACGCTTTTACAGCTAGCAATGGTCTTGGTTAGTAGTCCCTGAACTGTTGCATTTTTCAAGAGTTTTTACTTAATAAGCTTAAAATCCTGAGAGCCTAGATAATTTGCTGTTTGTTGTTAAAAATGCAAATTGCCAAAATGGTCATTATTCTGCTACACTCATGTAACAGAGCAAGTCTCCAGTGAACACCAAAAATGTGCATTTCACCTCGTCATGCATACATTTCAGTTCAGTTACGCATGATAACGCTCAATTCCATATAGGCAAAGGAAGGAAACGCACCCTTCTCCGAAGCCTGTTGCTAGCGAAGTGTCCGACACGTACAGTCGCGCCAGCATGGCCCACGTAACAAAGGCGCACTGAGACGCAACAAAGACATTAGCATAAGGATAAATGAACAATAACCTTACAACAAAAATACAATTACTAACGTCCCGTCACACTCGGTCTTCATGACGGAGAATTCTGCTAGCACTAAGCAATCATTACGAGGAATCGACGAGTGCGACGTGGAATTCGTCGTTTACATAGCGGTCATGATGGGTGAATTTTGATAGTGTTCAGCCTTCATGACGATGAATTCTAAGTCATTGTGTCCAGTTTTCTTTGGCGAGTACATGTCCGTCTGTGTCAGCTGCAACTCTCATTTTATCACCTACTAATTAAAATATGTGATGATTTGTCTTCAGTTCACCTGGCGTTTGCCAGTCGAGATGGCGGTTCCGTTATCTACAGTTGGGACATCACCTCTCGCCTGTTTACACAGCGGTGGACCGGACCGGTTGTCAACAACATGTCACCAATGACAGTCACGCAGTCGACGGGAGACATGGTTTTGATTGGTTCAGCATCATCTGCTAATACATCCAATGTTTACCTGACATCACTGCTTGGTGCGAGTGACTTTGTGCCAAGGTATGTGTTGTACAATAGATGCTCAGTGGGAACCTCGTGAAATTATTATTATTATGTCTAACTTTTAACTTGATGATTGTTTTAGATTATACTGACGAAATCAAACAAACAATTGTTCTGTTGCAGAAGATGAATCATATTTAACCGTAGTATTGTTAAAAATGTTTTATGTCATGTTTGCGCCAGACTTTAAAGTGATACATCATCCAGTCAATTCTTTCACAGACACTGGAAGTTTAATTAGTTTTCTGCCAATTAGTTTTTCTTTGGTGTTGCTGTAGTTTTAAGTTGCTTTTTCACTTAGTTAATAACTTGCCTGCTTGTTATTTTCATTTGATTCTGTTGTGCTCCGTACTTGTGTAACATGTTTTGTGTTACAAAGGACTATGTCGTCTTGTTTTTCCAATAGTTTTCTTTCTTTAAAACCATCACACTTCATGATTGTTATTCAACGCACAATTTGTTCACCCTTTCAGGACAACCACATTGACCTTTGAACCTGGCCAGTCTCACATGTCCTTGGCTGTGGAGGTTCTTCCGGACGACTTCCCAGAGGATACAGAGACATTTACCATAGTTCTGTCCAAGCCAACAGGTGGCGCTGATGTAGGCACACACAGCAGTATTAGTGTCAACATCTTGTCGAATGACGATGCTCACGGAGTAATTGAGTTCTCAGAGGTAAGACAGAGGCAGTGGTGCAGTAGTCTACTTATTAGTTTCAGTTTTATTTTTTCACTTTTTGAAGCTCTGTTGAGTCAATTTCCTGGCAGTGCTAACTTTGTTACATAACATCTTGTTTCTCAATTCTTGTATAAATGAATCTTTGTAACTGAAACTTTTAGCATTGAATATGGTAAACTTGGTTCATTCATAACTAATTTGTGGTAAAATGAGGAGCTCTGTTATTTCATTTATATATCTTGGAAAAAAGTAACCTATTCTCTGTATATTGCATAAAAATTCAATAATTGTTTTAACTTGATTTGGCCTTTTTTTCTCGATGTCTTTCATTTCCATTTCAACTCCGTTGCTATAATCGTGATAAAATATGACATGCACTTTGACTCTTCAAAGGAATCTGCGAATAAGATGGTCTCAGAGCTGGTAGGCAAGGACAACAGGATCACCCTTAATGTAGACCGCAAGGCCGGATTATCCGGTCGAGTGGTCGTCAGGTGGTCAGCTTCGGGTCAGAACGATGGAGTTAATGACATCACTCCCATCTTTGGAACGGTGAGTTTTGTCTGATACTGGGCATACTGTCATTGCCTTTATACTTAGGACTATTATGAAGTTAGTAAACTATGGTAACAGTCCTTCCTTGAAACGTGTATTGTTGAAAATCTTTTTCAAGATGTGTTACAAACAATCTTAACCTAATTGCACTCCAGTTACAGTAGTAAAGACTTTTTATCTGAGTAATCCACTGACCAATTTTCCAATCTAGATGTGGACAACTGTATATAGAGTAGGCATCGATGTACTAATCTTGGATCCTGTGAACATACCGTTGTTCAGGGACGAAACTAAATTATAAGCTCACGATAAACACAATTTCTTACAGGAATGAATAATCACCAGTGCTTGAAATTTGAAGCCGCTAAAACCGAAATATGAATCTTGGTTTAGACAACTTACTGTCTTGAAATTGATCTTGAGTTGCCCCTTATTCAAATTTGAGGTGATTCCAGAGCTTTGACAGAACTTACAGTTGGTTGTTAGTTGAGACCATTCTCTTCAAGTTGGCTTGTTACGGTGTATCATGTTATGCACTGAGCATGATTTTGAGGAACTGGATTTGTTTTGCTAAATCCCAGAAATTTCTTCTCATATGATTTTCGTCCAATTTTATAGTGGCAATTGGTCTGAATCAAACGTTTCTTGTACAGAATGCGGGGTTTCGGCCACTTAAGATATGGAAGAAATGCAGGTTAGGGTAACACCATTTGGCAGTTATGGAAATTAAAAAATATTGAATATTGTGAGTAACGACTGATAATGCATCAGAAATGACAATTCGTAAAAAATCAATTGGTTGAGACCTGTGAATAACCACCATAGATTGAACATGCAAGATACAAGTGTCAAATTGCATTGATTAGTTTTAAAATATCTAACCCAACTGATTCTATTAGCAAGTACTAATAGTCTATCTGTCCGTCAGACTGCGTAATATTTCTGTTGAATAGATATGATCTCTTGATTGACCTATTTCAGGTTGAGTTTGCAGATGGTGCGAAGGTGGCGCAGATCGTGTTGACCATTAAAGATGACCAGCTTCCCGAACTGGACGAGCTGACCCTGGTCAAACTGACCACTGTACAGAATGGGGGCACATCTCTGGCTGGAAGGGGTGCCAAGATAGGTAAGGATTATGCATCTCGCTTGGTGTCACTTGAGGGTTGGTGAAAGGGACATTATTGATTTTATGGCTGAAAGATAAACTTCATGAAATTATTAGCTTTGATCAGAGATATAAACCAACAAAATCCATTGGGTTTCTGTGATTTTATTACAAATTCCCGATTCTAGCCACCATCTGCTGGACAGTTGCTACAATCAAGGCAGGTGACTTAAACCATTTAAATGGACGTCTGGTTTTCATTGTGTGAGGTTAAGCTCTGCCAGCAGATTACGGGCTCAGCCTGATCTCAGAAAATCTCTTTTCCAGCCCATAAGCCCTCTTTTAATGATTGGCCGTATTATGGTTATGTAGGAGGCTCTGTGTGTGAGTGTGCTTTCTGATTGATCTCTGTTCAAAATCTGCGTTCATTTGTATGTGTGCAACTGCTCATACTAAGTCTTCATAATGATTTCCATGTGTTGATTAAATGAACTGTCTTACAGTTCATAAAGATACAAAACATTTCTAGAAATTTTCAGCTTCTCAGTGCAATGGCTGAAGGCTTCTTAAGTTGGCGTGTTGAACTGCCTTCAGATGTCATTTGTGTATAGGGCAGGTTAAGTCTTCTTTTCTCCAGTATTTAGACCATCAAAGTTCTTTCATCAATTTCAATCATCAATCGCATGGCAAGGTTTGAGTAAACTCCTGGAATTTCTCACAATTTTGTGTATGGTCAAATTTTAAGTCGAGTATTATCGTAGACTCTTAAATGTTAAATGAAACCGCTTCTCAAATTCTTTACATTGAATTGTTTTTCATTTCCCTGACTTTTCAGTCATAGGTAGCCAGTCTGTATGTACACACCACTGAATGTTGTTTACGGTCTACTGCATGCTCTCACAGGGTCTTACTGTGTGCATAGCTTGACACGTTTGGGCTAAAAACGTGGGAGGATAGCGAGATATGTTACTTCTTGCTCCAGAAATTCTGAGTAGTTCTTAGTATACTACTACAGACCATAAGTGAACAGATCGCTAGAGAAATAGGTTTTTGACGTTTTGAGTTATCCGTGTTTCCCACTGTGTTAACTATTTTTTGTCTCGTGTTTTGATTTCTTTGTACTTGCTTGAATTGAAGAAAAATTGAAATTAAAAACATTGTGAGTGGACGTCCTATCAGTCTCAGTGACTATCATTTTGTCAGTGCTTGCCTGCTGAAGTCTCTTGCTTACTCACAAAACACCAGCAATGTCTTGCATGATTCCAAACTCGCGAGTTATTTGCTTTTATTGATCGCCAAGATTTTTCACTCAACAGCATGGCTGTCAATTCTCACGGAAGTCCAAATTCTACTGCTTGTGAGTTGTTTGGTATCTTTTCACAAAGTTTAGTTTGTTCTTTTTGAGTTTAGGTTATTAACTATTTGCTCGTGTCTTATTATAGAAATTTGTATTAGATGTTGCCAAGTCTAATGTCGTTCATTTGCTGCAATTTTACTAACTACATCTAATTACTAATTACTAATTAGAGTTAATACCACCTTTCTGTGCAACCTGAAGACTGTTGCAATGTAAAGACTTGTCTTCTCGATGTGTCGCACTGAAATTTTGAAAATTCAACCCAGGCCTTTGCTATAGTTTGAACTTTGACCTCTTGTTTTGACCCAGGTCAGCGCGACACTGCCAGGTTGACCGTGCTAGCCAACGATTCTCCCCATGGTGTAGTGTCCTGGGAGCGTACCACTGTGACTACAACTGAACCAGAGGGATCAGACACAACTGTGATGCTCCACCTAGTGAGGGAACAGGGAACTCAGGGAAAGATTGAAATCACTTATGTGTGAGTGGGGTGGTGGAGTATGCTTGGTCAAGAAATAATTTTAAATATTTTGATTAAATATTCCTGAGCTCAAGTACTTGTCAAAAATGAACTGACTTTAACATTATGTTCAGAGGTCCTTAATTGGCGTGAGTTTAAATCTGCGTGGGTTGACATGACTGAACAAGCAAGAAATTTGATGAAGTTTTGATGTGCAAATCTGTGACTGAATGTATTTTCCTTTCGGCAAGAACGCTTTACAATTTGGGCTCAATCTCGAGAAAATCTTAAAATGTGTTGCTCCACGCATTTTGCTGAAATTACAAGTTGCCTCGCAAGCCCATTCACAGGTAAACAGTTAGAGAGTAAGTGCAATGATGTCACGTTAAACTCTGATTGAAATTCGACAACAATGCCATTTTATTGTTACAAAAAGTTAGACTACACTGCCAAATAATTCTGGCAAAAATTGTCCAAGTTTTTCAGTCTCTGAGTTTTGTCAAGTTTCACTAGTAGTTTATTCTGAAAATTGTACATGAGGGAAATAATGAACGGACTTGGGGATGGATTTATACCTAGAAGGGTAATAGCTACAAGACTGCGGTATTATAATGAAATTTTAACATTTTCTTAGAACTTATTAATCAGACTCATTTTTCTATAGAAACGGTAATAACAAGATATCACGTTGTTAGCTTTGGCACTGTTTCCTGAGCAAAACTTGACTCTGGTTTCACTGTTTCGTAGGACTGCCCGTGACACCTCTCTACCAACCAATCAGCAGGCAGTGTCAGGTCAGGACTATGTGTCCACTCAAGCAGTGGTTACCATGGACAACGGGGTGCAGAAAGCATCGGTTGAGATTGGTATTAAAGCAGTAAGTACTTAATTTTGGATTTTTTTTCTTGTTGTGTTGTTGTTGTTGTTGTTGTTGTTGTGTTCTTCTTGTTGTGTTCTTGTTGTTGTGTTCTTGTTGTGTTCTTGTTGTTGTGTTCTTGTTGTTGTTATTTCTATACCTTGCTATGGTAAAATCTTTTCAATCTATGACAAAACATGGCTGACAATTGAAATTTTATTTTATTAATTTCTTCCTTGAAACACAATGTAACACAATGTAACACCAGATGAAACAATTTTCTATGTTCACGTCTTATACAACAGCTGCTATCAAACAAATTTTTTTAAAAGTTTGGGCGTTCACGATGATGTTAGAAGCCTTAATTTTGAAAAATGAGCACTTAAGCAATTTTTTGTCCAAAATTTGTGAGATTTCGCCTTGCAATGATAAACGTTCTAGCCTTGATAAAAGTTTTGACAACTGTTAAACTTCATTCATAGGACAATGAACCTGAAGCTGCAGAGACTTTCCTTGTGGATGTTACTGCCGTAAAGTTGGTTGGAGGTACAACTCAGCCAGGAGCGGCACCTAGCATCAAACAGACCGCTCGAAAATGTGCCGTGACAATCACAGAGAATGACAATGCCAGGGGCGTAATTGAGTTTAATGTCACCAGGGTAAGTTTTAAAATGTATAAAATTTGTCATTCAGATTCACTTAAAACTACCATGATATTAACCCACCTTTTTCAGTGCAGTTTGAGAGCTTCATAGAATTTGATATCATGACTGATTCGAGAATTTCATTTGAATTTATTAATCATCATAATGAATGCTACTTGCTGATTTAAAAAAAATGATGTTCTAGGATGCTGACCAAACAGTGAAGACGTATGAAAGCGTCGGCAAAAACACCTTGCTCAAGTTGACCGTTCTGCGCAGTATTGGTTTCTTCGGAGCTGTGACTGTCACATGGCAGACCTCACCACGAACGGCTGATAACTTTGACTTTGCGCCACCTGGTGGTGACCTCAAGTTCAGCGAAGGACAGAAGACGGCTGATATCGAGATCTATATCATTGATGATCAAATAGCTGAACCTATTGAGGTAGGATTTAGTGGTCATTTTATTACACAAATGTCTTGTTCATCAACTTGTGTCATTTCCTAATTATAAACGGGCGCAAAGTTGTAATATGTCATTTAACTTTTAGTTTTATGTTAATGAAATAGTTTTGTGTATAAATCTTATACTGTATATTGTGGGATTGTACTGATATTGAACATTTTTTAATTATATTTTTCCAGCATTTCTGGTATGTGTTATTGTGTTAATGTGTTTACTCAGTGGACAATCCTGTGCAAATTGAGTTCGTAATATGTCCTGTTTTAACTACTGGTAATAGAAGTTATACAATCTAACCATGATTGCATTGTTTCTAGACATTTGATGTGGAGCTAGTGAAGGTGACAGGTGGCGCCATCTTAGGAGCAGACGCCCAAGTGCGTGTGTCAATCATCAAGAATGACTCGCCCAATGGAATGTTTGAGTTCGACGTCACTCAGAAGTCTGTGCGGGAGGCGAAGTCAGAGACTGATCCCCTGGGAACAGTCAATTTTGATGTGGTCCGCACGCAGGGCTCAAATGGCTTGGTGGTCGTGGAATGGAGGTTAGAGGCTGCAGCTCAGAATGACTTTTTGGAACCGCATTCTGGAAGACTCACGTTTGGAGCGGTAGGGAACTTATTTAAAAGTTATTGTAAAGTTGTTGCTTGTGATCATAATTATGTTTTTGTTGTGATATTTGAATCGGTGCTGATTGAGCGAGTTTATCTGTGTGTTTCGCAACCTAGGTTAGAGCGTGTCGACTTGGTTTTTGGAAGCCAGATTGTCTTGCAGTAATAATTTCTGTGTTAGACATGGCACAGACAAGAAGCCATGCACTCAACCAACTGCCTAAAATACTACTGAGCTAAGCACATAGTTCAAGGCATGAAAATAAGATATCAAGTTGCCTAACATATTTCACTGACCTTTTCCTTTGTTTGCGTGACATTGGCATGGAGCTATGTGCTTAGCTTATTAGGGGCCCTCCTTTGGTACAGGAGCCCCTCGAAAGTTGTGGCGATGAGGGGTCAAAAATTGCTTATATTGTGTCCTCATGTATGCGGAAGATTTAATATAATTAATAATATAATGTTATTAGTTCTCAATGCAGATGGCTCGTAATCATCCGATTACCAAACTTGCCCCTGTTGTCTGCTCCTGATACAGTTGTGTGGTACTTCCAGGGGGAGACTAGGAAATCTATACAATTAAAAACCAAACCTGATGCCATTTTGGAGGGTGAGGAGCGGTTCGCCATCTCACTTGTCTCTGCTACTAACAACGGAGATATTTCACCTACGAATGGGGATGCCACCATCGTCATCTTACCAGATGATGGCGCCAGTGGAATAGTGGCCATCTTGCCCGAGTATCGCTCCGTTTTGATTGGTGAACCAAGTGCTGTTTACAGAGGTGAGTGTGATTGACTGCTTGGAATTTCGAAAAATAGTACGATCTTGTTCTTTTGATTTCTGAAACAAAAACTATGTATTGTGTTGTTAGATATTTTGCTTAATGTTCGTTTGATTGTTATAAGTTTTTATTTTAAAAATAATTGTTGTATATAAGGCAATTCTGTAGTCAATTATTTCTCATATTACCAAAAGTAACATTTTAAGGCTCTTAAGGGTCTTTTTACTAAGCTATTCAGTAAAAACTATGTAAGTTAAAATTATAGTAAGTTTAGTTTGCTTAGAACTTTGACTATACAAATTTCCATGTGTCAGCCATACTGTGTGCTAAAAAGGAAAACAATTACCATGGAGTCCAGATATTGCCTAACACCAACTTTTTAATTGGGCCACTTAACACAAACTCACTATCGTTATTGTGTCACTTCATTCTGAACATGGTGTGATATAGTCTCCTTATTGGCATGTTAACAAATGGACATTTAGAAGAAATTTTGCAAAACGGTTACACTGCTTGAAAATAGCATTATTCCCATTAAGAAATGAGACGGCCTGTAGTTTTGGCCTGACCTGGTTATAGAACATGTTTTTTAAAGCCTGCTTAGTGGGGCTTGTTTGCTCTGTTTGTCTTCAGTTGTTAGTATATTTACTAAACATTGATTTCTTACTGAATAGTCCAACCTCTTTGATCCATTTTCCATGTCACTAAACTGTCTTTGGAGAATCACTTCCTGTTTTGCCTCTTCACAGGCCGTGCCCGGATTGACCTCACTCGAGGCGTAGGAATATTTGGTCGTGTGCGTGTAGAGTGGGGCATTACGCCCCGAGATCTCACTGCGTTCACTGCCGTCAATGGTGCAGTCTTCTTTGAGGATGGTCAGCAAGTGACCAGCATCGAAATCCAAGCCAAGGATGACTCAGTACCAGAGATCAAGAGATTATTCACTCTAGAGATTCTCTCTGTAGAGGACGGCGCCAAGACATCGTCTGCTCCTGGCGCCACCATGGCCTCCATCTTGTTTGTGGCCAGCGACTACCCGCATGGCTCATTTGAGTTCCAGTCTCCTGCACAAGTCAATGTATCTGAGGATTCCGTTCAGGTGAGTTTAGAGTGCTTTTGTAGGTATTTTTCAATTGAATTGTCATTATGCTTTGCCAAATTAGTTAGAAACACAATATATAGTGACGATATGAATATGAAGTAGGTTGAAAATTGACAAATGTTTTTAAGAACGAGTTGTATGGCGGAAATAATTCACTGCGAAACACTGAACCATGTCCAGTAAGTATCGAGACGTGGTTCTGGGGAATAACACTGTATGATGTGGGCGATGTGAGCCCATGAGGTGTGTCATTAGTGCAAAGGCCACCTATTTGCAGATTTTTTTTTGTTTTCACATTTACAAGTTGTCAGTTGATACAACTGCACTTTGTTTAGCATAGATTATGTTAAAATAACACAGACTGTTGTTTAGTTCCCGTTATACATAAATAGAACGTGTCAATCCCTTTCAAACTGATATTACCAAAATGTTGTTACAGGCTTTTGCAGAGTTAGAAGTGGGTATGAGTTAATTCAGTCTCTTCATCGCTCTCTCTTTTTTCCACCAGGTGTCACTCACCATCATGCGAAACTGGGGCAGTATAGGTCAAGTGCGTGTCGGCTACACTACCTCCCCTGGGACAGCCACAGCTGGCCAGGACTTTGATGCTGCGACAGGGTCGCTGACCTTCTCCAATGGTCAAACACAGCAGATGGTGGTCATCCGTCTGAAGGGAGATAACCTCCCAGAAGGTCCCGAGGCATTCTACGTGAATCTGACCAGTGTTGAGCTCCAGAGCCCTGCGTAAGTGACATTTTTATTTAAAGTCGCATGACTCAATTCTAGCCGAGTTGCAGTCTATCCCTCGCAGTTGCAAACGCGACTCTGTTAATGAAGCAAAATTATCATCCCTCGGTGTTCAGTTTTGGTAAGAATCTTCATTCATGATGCTCATTCATTATTTGGCATCAGAGATACACTAATTAGTGTAATGCATTTGTTGATAAGAGCGACCCCTGGCTTGTAGATTCGATTATATAGTTCACTAGTTATTGATTATAATGATGATAAGTTGGGTACTCTTTAATAGAATACGGTACAATCTCATCAAATTCAGACGAAAAATTGTCAAAATTATTTTTGATTCATTTTCATAAGGCTTCTGAAATTGCTGTGAACGTCCATAGTTTTTCAAAATATTGTCTATTGTATAGAACGCATTACTGATGAAGTCTTTATTTTGTGCTAAAAGGGCGGCAAAAATTTTAATTACAGAATGACTTAGCCACCGTCCTACTCTTGCTGTGGCAATGAGTTAGGTTTCTGTTAAGCGGTCAAGATGGTTGGATTCCAGGTCATTTTGTCTGAATACTTGTGGCTTGTACTGTACATAATCTTAAATTGGCTGTAGTACATTTTGTTGTTCAGCTGGCTATTATTGAATGTAAATGATGTGTTTAGTGACAACAACTACACTGTGGTGAATGGGCTCCAACAAGACATGGCCCCTGTCCTGGGACAGCTGTCAGTCAAGACCATCATCATTGACAAGAATGACAACGCCGAGGGGACTCTGACCTTTGACATAGCAGCTGTCAACTTCCAAGGTATGGTGTCGTGACAATGGTAATGAGGATTTTGAAATTCACTAGGTGGCGCTGTGACCTTGGTGCAACGCTGTATAATTATACAGCTTAGCACCACTGTGTGGAAAAAATGGCCGAATAAAACGTGACACAGAATTAATTACATGAAAAGCTACCTACACTGTTCCATATTTCCAGTATTTAAAAGCATGAGAGTATTTCGTGGGACAAAGGAGAGTTTTATCACAGTGTGATCCAGGACAGTTTTGGTGCTGAATTGATATAATATTGGGAACCAGTTGGTACGGTATTCTGAAATTCACATAAAAGTTGGAAATTACGACATGCAGTGCAACAGGCTGGCTTTATTAAAAGCATTCTGAGCACTTAATGTTCTGTGGCACACAATAGTGTGAGATGTATTTTGTTATTTTTTGTTATTTCATTTACCAAAATAAATAAATTTTCTTGTTCTTAACAGTTCAAGATAACTATATCCATGATCCTATTCTTGTAGGTGGTTTTTGGTTGCATTTAACAAATGTCTCATTTAATGTTGCGTCCGTATATGCTTCTTTATGCCTTTAAATATGTAATAGCAACTTTTTGCTTGTCAGATCTATTCTGCACAGTTTTATCATCGATGTCAGATGCAATATGAATATGTTTACATAATCCAAATTCTTTCAGTTGCTGAAGACATTGGAATTGCACGCATCCCGGTGATACGACAGGGTGGTTCGTTTGGTCCTGTGGGTGTGCGCTACACATCGCGTAACCTTACGGCCGAGAAGGGCGTGGACTACATTCTGAATGACGGTGTGGTTCAGTTTGGTAACGGCATGGTCTATAATACTATCAACGTAACCATCAGAGATGACCCTGACCAGGAGATGGGGGAACAACTAGAAGTCAAACTGACTGAGGCATTAGGTGAGTGCAGCACATACGTCATTTGGAGCAGATAGAGAAATAGATTTTGAAGTGATCTCAGTGGTTCTTTTCACGTAAAAGGCAGGAGGATGTTGCCGCACAAACAAAAGCCAGACCAGCGCAGTTACCCTAGCAACCCAGCTAGCGGGTACCTGAGATGATAATGTTTAAAAGCCTTACTCGAACCAATACCCCTTTTGTCAACGCCATAGTCCCTACTCTAGTTGGCAGCATAATTATCAAAATAATCAAAATACAATCCTTCTAATCTTGTCTAAGCAAACCTCCCCCCCTTCCCCGAATATAACTGGCGTACAGGTAAACAAACTTGTAGAGATATCTGTGAGAAGAGTGTTGAGGTGTGATACAAAGCAGACGATTTAAGAGATTTTATGTTATTGTTCCCCACTGTTCCGGTTTCACAAAATTACATTCAATGGCATTATGTACTAGAGAGCATTTTTCTGTGGTTGTGGGTAAGAATAATTGTAATTTCATCTGCACATGGGCTGACAGATAGTTCAGTATGTCGTGCATAGAGGGGTCTGTGATTGAAGTGTTAGGTCACACTAACTCAGTGGCGTGGTCGCTGAACGATAACACCTGGCTGCTTTCTTGAGTATTTAGTACTCACCTGTAGAATGCCATCAGTCTGGTTTTGTAATTAATTATTACGTCCTTGATAACACTTCAATTTAAAACACAATACGGCAGAACAGTTTTATTTTTTTTTGAAATTTCTCAAGAAAGCTGGGAAGAAATTTTTTTACATATTCTCAGCAACGTTTGTATTGTACCACCGTAACCAAGACATTGGAAATCACAACTTTTAGCAGGCACCAAGCTTTATTGAAAAAGTGAAAAAAAGACAATTTCGTATTTGAAGAAACATGGCATGTCTTGGCCATGTTGTGAAGATTACTCCATTGTGTTGTTTTCTGTGTTTACCATAATAATGCTTTGTCTCGCCAACAGGTGGCGCCAGCCTTGGTGACCATAAGATCTCTGTGGTGACCATATTAAAGTCGGACTATCCCAATGGAAAGTTTGGCTTCACTCAGCAAACCGAGATGATCATACCCAATCCAGTTAGCAACAGAGAACTTCAATTTACAATTGCGCGCACGGAAGGATTCAAGAAGAAACAAATAGTAAGTTTTTTTAATTTGAAAACGATTTAGACATCGCAGATATTCTCCCCAAATTAACCCACCCCCGCCACCTAGACAAAAGTCAGCTGCAGTCATGACCNCTAATAATGTTGTAGGGAGACAATCCACAGCTTTCCTCAATTGTTCTTGTATCTCAGTTTTCGAGCTGATCAGAGGATTTAGTACTGACTGGAAGTCAACCTGCCTGATACCTAGCGGTGTAGCCATGTGGCCACCATAATGTAATGTCACACCATGTTTATAGTGTAGTTCTATGTGGATTTCACACAAAAATGATATTTGCCAAAATTATTGTTTTTATTTTCCAGGTTCCTAACGCTGATTACTTTGGTGCAATTGATTGATATAAAAAAAATAATTGCAGGCGGTCTGATACACGTTGTACCAGACGTGCGCAGGTCTCGCATGTGGGCCCATTGCACTGATCACCTGGAAATATTTTTATGCTTTATTAATATATGGTTAAAACCGAGCTGAGGAGCTAGAAACCTGGCTCAAGGGTTTAGCAGTGTGACCTGGTGGGACTTGAACCCACGACCTCGAGTAAAGAAAGCGGGCACTTATCAACCAAGCCACACTGCCTCCTCTCAATTGATTGATACTTACTAAACCAAATGTTGATTTATGACATTATATACAGTACAAACCAAGCTTAATAATAGACTAACGATCTTCTTTGTGTTTACGTTTGTGGATAATTTTGGCAAAATAAAACTTCAGCTGTTTACCACATTGAATGCCAAATAATTACCGTACTCTGAATTAATTAACTTTTTAATTAAACCAATCGTAGCTGGCAGATACTTCTTTGTGCACTAGGTCTTACCCGTGAGCACCAGTTTGTGTGTGATTCATGTTGAGGCCACCATTACAGAACGTCTGTTTTCAAGGTTGGGTGCAGTTAGCCGTAAAACATGTTAATGGTAGAACTGGGTGTCAATCTATTCAAAGCCTCTCTGTTGTTTGAGATGGCTATGTCTACTGGGCTGAAGTGTTCTGGGCATTACATGGTATTGTCGGGATGTTGTCATGGCTTTCTTGAGCCTGTTAACTAAGGTCCTGTAGAACTTTATTCACATGTTTGTGTATTTGGCCAAGTATATACAAAGTTATTAGATTTTAACTTGGTTTATTACCGGAAAGTGATAAGCCTGTAGAATTTGATTTTTGACTTTATACCAATCTGTCATCAAGTCACGTGATCAATGTCTTTTTAGTAAAATTTACAAATGAGAAAGAAAGGTACGTTTTGTGCAGAAGAATTGAAGAATTATGTCACTTCCCTAAAACAATACCAATGCTGAAAAAAATTAATTGACAATAGCCAATAACCTGGACCACAAAACTGGACAAAAGTACTGAGTAAATGATCCAGTTGTACACATGCATGCATTCAAAGCCTAGCTTTCTAGACCTGTTTGGGATATTTCACATGTGGATATTTTTAATGAAAAGATGCTTTTGGATATAGGTCTATGAGATTTCTTGTGAACTTAAATTTCTTCTAATATTTACTAATTGTGATCGCGCAATAAATAAGATATTGATGCAGAATATGACAACTGAGGATTCCTCTTTCAGAATAAGGTCCGCTTTTGTCTTTGAACAATTTTATTTTTTGAATAAAGGTCTCTGACAGAAAGTCTGGATTTTCTGGAAATATCCGATACTCCAATTGTGACGGTTTACTTTCAGTTGAAGTGGCAGATCATGGGGCCAGACAATGTTCAGAGGAAACTGGAAGAGACCAATGACATTGCCTACATTGTAAATGGGCGTGAGCTGACCCAGGGTCAAATGACATGGGAGGATCAGGAGGGAGGAGCTAAGTCGTTCAAGCTGACTGTCAAACCATATACGGACTGGGAGGTTCAGAAGATCTTCTTCATACAGATCTACGACATCCAATCAGAGCCATCAGGGCCGGAGAATGGTGAAGTTAGCCCTACCAGTCATACTGTTAAACTGACGGTGAGTGACTATGTGGTTGTACGTCGTAGGAAAGTTGTGGACTTGTTTTAGCTATAGTTATCACATGAAAGTGATTGATTGATTAAAATGATTCATGAATTGAAATTAGATCTAATTAACAAAGAGACACTAATGCGGGATATAGGTGACTGTAATTTATTAGTTGATTTGATAATAAGTTTTCTGCACTTTTTGGAGGGACGCGTCTTTGTAAAGACGATCGGCTTAAGGTAAAAGTTTTCCATTTGAATCCAGTAGGAATTTTCAGTTAATATATGCCTTGTTCTCAGTTCACAGAATACATTACTCCCAATCCAATGAAGCCATTCTCTCTGTGAGGTCACATGATGAACTCATGGTGATTTCCTGTTTCCATTTGTGTCCTTGCTTGACTATAGACAAAAACCTCATTTTGATTTTTCCATTCTAAGATATTCTTGCTAAACCTTAGCTGATTTGTTTGTTTTCTCCTTCTGAGGTCATGTGTTTAACTACGATTAGTTCAAACCGATTTGTATAATATTCTCTTTTTTCGATATTACAGTTTTTGCTTAATCAAAGCTGATTCCGTCATTCTCTTTTTTTCTCTAGTCATGTGACTACCTAAATCTCAAACTGTCATTTGACAAGCAAAATCCAAACTGATGCGTCCTTTTTCCCTTTCTGTGGTCATGTGATCAGTCAAACAAGCTCTTCCCCAGGTTCTCAAGCATGGTGACCCAAATGGCATCGTGCGGTTTGATGGTTTGGCTCAGGTGCCTAGAGAGGTTGAAGAACCGTCTGCTTCCCAAGGTGCAGTACAGATCAAACTGCCCATCTTCAGGTCTGAAGGCACAATTGGCACGCAGATGGTAAGATCAAACTTTTTCTGTTGTCTGAAAAATTCTTTGATTGCTTAGGGTGTGTTCAGTTTCTTATTTTGTCTTTTATTGGACTAACAGTTTAAGTATGGTCATTTTCTATTTAGTGAAAAGCTCCCGAAATCTGATTTTCAAGTTTTTGAGATGTTTCGACTGGTGGTACTGCCTTAGTTAACTGGCTAATTAGATGTACAGTAATGCTGTTATAGTTACTTAGTGCAATCATATAGTTATGGAATCATGTTTATAAGATCTTTAGTCACATAATTGACCACGAAGTATGCTCGTCACTTGTAATGCACGCATTTCCGCAGGTCCACTGGGAAGTGCGAGGGCCAGCCGGCACCGTGCCTGACATAGACCCCATGCTTGGCATCGCTCAAATTCCGGACGAGACTAGAAGGGGCGAGATCAGTCTGCGTATACTTCCTGATGACGTGGCCGAGTTGAGCGAAACGTTTCAAGTGGTGTTGAAGCTTATAGAGGGAGGAGCTGAAATCGACAAGACTAAGAACACGTCCACGTTAGTTATAAAGTGAGTTGATGGAGATCGCTACTGTGGTGCCACCTGTGATTTGGTAGTTTTATCACGATTATTAACGTTTTGTAAAAGAGCACTATTTGAAGTCCATGTGAACTTTATCCATCTGTACTTGAAGCTGAGCAAGAGCAGATGCCTTTTCTAGTCATGTTTTTTGTTTGTTGAATGCCCAGTTTTAAGTGTCTTTAACCAAGGTCAGTATGCTGTTGTTTGCTGTCCTGAAATATCATCATAATGATAAGAGATCGTTGCAACAGGATGAGGATTGAAAATGAAGGACATACATTGTTTATTATACAGTTGACGATAGTTAAAAAACATTACATAAGACAAAATTGAAACCAGAAAGCATACAGAGAGAGAGGTGTTGTTTAAATCCAAGGTGGTGGTAACATATGTAGGTATAGGAAAACAACAGGCTCGTGGATGCCCACACACAAGTGTCATTATAACAAATTCAGAAGTATTTAGTATATCAGCAGTCAATACCACTGTTAAGTATTTATTTACTTCATTGAAAACCCAGGTGGAAAACAGACGGAATATAACATTTATCTATAATACAAGGAAATTTTCTGAAAATTTTGTTCCATAATTTCCCTTTTTGACGAGAAGAAACTTTTCTCAGCTTTTTCAAACTGTTGTGGTTTGTTCATCAGGTACAATGACGACCCACATGGTGTGTTTAGCCTCGACCCCAAGTACCAATCTGTTATTGTCAACACGATCGACTTGTCACGTAAAGTTCTTATCAACATTACGCGTAACGCGGGTACATTTGGCAGGGTACGGGTCAGTTTCGGTATCGTCTACGACCAGGTGAGTGGGAAAGAATTGTTTACAACCTGACCTCACTAGATTATGCACTTTGCATGAGGTCAACATTTGAGGAGGTGACGAGGAAATGTCTCTAACTCTCAAATCTGATTCTGGGCTTACAGTATTTGCTGTGGTTAATAATTCTATTTTAGCCAAAGCGTTGTTTTTCAAATCTATCCAGATAATAAACCACAGGATATCTATTCATAGCCATTCTGTTGTTGAAGTTGGCTATATCTACTGGGCTTTTGAGTTCCAGTCACTACAGGGTAACTTGGGCGACAGACCAATGTTCCGATGGGTAGTGAATGGGGGATAGTACTGGTTTGTAATGTTTAACGAAGCAAGGTGTATGAGATTTCCGACGCATACCTGTGTATGAGATTTCATTTCAGTCTGATCTTCATCTGTATTCACTATTCACTAAATTAACAATCATGTAACAAACACAAAACCTATTTCTATCATTTTCTCTTTCAGCCTGTTGATGAATTTTCTTCCTCACCTTTAATGCATGTAACTATTGTTTCTTTATCTTTTGTTAGTTACTTGTTACTTTATAGTTTTCATCACTAATTGAATGATTTTATTATAACTCACAGCTGTTTCATTAACCTTCTGACAGTCATCACGTGCACACTTCTTATGTGTTCACTACTTTCAAGAATTGTTAGTGTTGTGCACATAAAGTCCTATTTTTGGTAGCACCTCTTCAAAAGGTGTAACATGTTACAAACAATTCTTAATGACTTGTGAACATTGCATTAAGTACAGTTAACTGTTTCAAGTTGTCTGAAAGTTTCATAATTGTTTGATGCGAGAGAATCGGTCTTTGGGAACTAAAAAAGACGACAAAATTGCCATGTTGATGCAAAATAGCTGAAGAATTGACATAAGTAATTAAAACTAAATTATTCCCAGCGTTCTTGTTTCTACAGGGTGAATCAGGAATATCGTATGTGCCTAGTTCATCTGCGGTCATGTTTGAAAATGGAGACAAGTTCAAGCTGGTTGATGTCAACATCCAATCTAATGTGTTCCTTACAAAGGGCACCACGTTTACAGTTGAACTGACCTCTGTACAGTACATAGGAGATGGTACGGTCTGGTTTTATGTTTTCTGTTGGTTTAGAAATGTGTTTAATATCAACAACAGCTTTGAAAGAACCACGCAGTGCCATCTTTGAAACATTCTTTTTTAACTTCATGTTTAGAGATAGAAGCCTTTGAGTCCTTTTTTGCCACAGTGAGTTAACATTTCTAATTACACACGATAAAATTAAACTTGCAGTATTGCAACTTGCAGTTTTGCAACTTGCAGTATTGCAACTTGCAGTTTTGCAAGTTGCAGTATTGCAACTTGCAGTTTTGCAAGTTGCAGTATTGCAACTTGCAGTTTTGCAAGTTGCATAATCTGAAGCTAGTTTGTAGTTGAAGAAAAAATACGAATTGCTGGAGCATCATGAAGGGAAGGCATTAGGCATCAAATGTTTTTCGTCACACGACTGACTATGAAATACGTATGCGTGACTCAAGATATTTTATTTGCAGACTCACTAAAGCAGTTAATTTCCACTCTTGGAAAATCGAAACATTTTTGAGTAGCATCACAAACAACTATCATGACAAAACGCTAACCCCCGTCTTCTTCGGACTGGGAATTGTGGGAAAAGTAGAAATGTTTTACCCACCTACGTACCCATCTTGGAAGAGAGAGGGCAGGGTAAGAGAAAGAATGGTTAATAATTTAAATTTTTGTTCATTTTATTCCAGCGACGATCCCGCCAAAGATAGCCGCTCAGTACAAGAATGTCAAGGTCGCAGTGCCACAGGAAGCAGCCAATAGCGAAGTGGGATTCCAGACAACGGTGATCAATGTGGATGATGGTATGTCATGTGAAACTGTTGACCACCGGTGATAAAACACTACTTTAAGTTAATATTGGCGAGATCATTGCATTATTATCTAATATTTTTCTTTCAATTGATTCCTTGAGGCCGATATTCTAACCGTAGTTGATAGGCAGTATAACCTCGTCACTTAATGCAGTGACGCGCCAGATCTTAGTGACAAAACTGGATAAAGTTAATACATTTAAGGTGGTAAGATTTGTATTTTGTTCACAATCTGTACACTACCCTGTGCTGAACGATTACCGTCCTCTGTTAAAAATACAACTGAAAGATTTGCCTGTTCATAAGACAGTTTTCCTGCAAACTAGTTCTTTTATCTGAGATTTCCACATCTTTCGACTTAACGTTCCATAGGTAGGGTGTTAGCTAAGCCTACATATCTACAAAATCTCCAAATTTGCACTGGTTGAACAACATAGGTCAAGGCTGAATGAAACTGTGGGAATAAGTAATGTTGGTCTGTCAACTTACTTAGTACCATGCTTTTCATTTTTGCGAGGTTTCAGCTGAAAAGTTTGCTCAAAGTTGAACGTGCTTGACTTTGTAATTAGTCGGCCAACGCCTGTGGCATGCCGCGCGACATGTAGAGTCATCGATGTATGCAAATTTTGACGTCGATCGATATGTCGCTCAACTTTTTGCCCGACAATGTCGCTCGTTTGTAGTGGTTTTACGACGTCTGATTGGTTCTTCATGACGACTTCTGGTTTTAATCGATCAGATGTCTTTAAGTTAACTACATGTAGTTGACCTGGTACAACCAGCAGCCATTGTTACCGAAGACTGAACTAGGCTATTTAGATTGTCGGTATGTTTTGAATGCAAAAACGGTTGGAAATAGGTGAAACACCAGATGGAGCTACTAAATGTTAACATTAAGTTACTTTTTAAAAGTTACGTCAAGTGCTTCATCGGTGGCTCCTAAATGGACAACTTCACGTTAAAATAAAATAAGATAAAAGTGGTTTATGAAGCTAAAAATAAAATCTATGAGCTCCATTCTGACAACAGTATAGGCGTAGAAAACTAGAAAATGTTAACTGGCCTTATTGCATAGCTTCGATTTTTGTGACTGCTGGAAAATTAAATTATAAACATTTTACATTTGCCAGGGTAATAGTCTTATTGCCTTAATAGGGCTGAATATGACGTTAAGTAAAATCACCAGTTTTATTTTCCAATGCTTGTTAACATACAGTGTTCTACGCTTTGTGCTGGAAACTAGTAATTTTTAGATGTCAGTCATTCACCCTCTGGCTCCTCCCCTTGCAGCAACGAATAAAGCTTCAGTTGTCATTGAGCGAATTGGTTCCTACGGCAAGATCAGCATTGACTGGCAGGCAGGGTACCCTGTAGGCACTCTACCCCAGGGCTTCACAAGAGGAATCGTGCTCCCAAGCAGTGGCAGGGTACAGTTTAGTCATGGAGAGTCGACTAAGGCTTTTGAAGTTGAGGTGAGATGATATCTAAGACACGTTGAAGCTGGCAGATTAATTTATGGTAAAATCTTGCCAATTTCAGACAAATACAATTGCTGTAATAGCCGTTTTTGTCGTTTTTTCGAAGGCCTCTGAACACTTGATGGTGGCAGTTCTGGTGACAAGTCTAAAAAATGAAAAATCATTACTTTTGGGTTTTGCAATGAGAAAATGAAATATGATAAATTTCACTTGTCCACCATCATATTGTGTTCTACTTTATCGTATTTGTTCCATATTGACCATTTAAGCACACTGTGTGGAATGCATAAAGAACAAAAAGCACATAATGACGTTCCCATTTTGCGGAGGCTCAGGTTTACGCAAGAAATGCGTCCTTTTCATTGCGGTGTTGTGGCTGGTATAACAGTGGTTCCTAGATCGTGCTGAGCCCCCATTAGAACGCTTGAATCGGTTTAGATGTGCATGAGGCCTGGCCAATATTGTGATAGATTTGGTCTTCTGATCGGCTGCTATCACTCCTAAGTTATCGAAGTATGTACTAAACTTTCCCACGTGCACTTACTTCTTTCATGACTGTGCTCAGTTATTAAGATTTTAATCACATGACATCTTTCAAAAAATTTTCTGGAAGTATTTTGATTGTAAACCAGCAGAAAATCACACCGTGTGTGAAATGTCGACATTTCTCATTATTTATATTTTGTTTCCTTCACTCATCATATCGGGACTTATCTCGCCCGTACAGTTGACCTCCCAGGCCAATGCTGCTGAGTTGTTTGCTGTCCACCTGCCACGTGACCCTTCATCTGAGGATGGGGGTGGAGCTAAGCTAAGAACAGGCTATACGATTGGTGAGATTGAGCCCATGGGTGTCATCCAGTTTGCAGCTAACTCACGTACTGTGTCTGTCACTGAAGATGACTTGGAGGTAGGGATCCGTGTGTGTGTACGAGTGTTTCAATGCAACTTTTGGAGTTGGAAATTCATGTTCAATTATGAAGTTGTACTTTGCAATCTGAGTGTGTTGACAACGAGCCAAGAGTGATATGTGACCCACCACCACAAAATGAGTCTTAAGTCGGGATTTGACATTTTTTTAATTGTTATATTTTCTGAAAATACAGTGTTTTCTGATCATTTTGAGGTATGAAACATGTCCTCATCTTCACAAATGACCGAGTTATTGCCAATTCTAGTCGGGGAAAGCGAAAATTTAGAGCTTTCAAAAGTCAAGGAAAATGGCCGACAAAAAGTGCCGATAGTGTCTTTAAAATTTCCATAGCAACCTGCAGTTGAATGCTACATTTCAGACTTATTAGTATACACAACAACATAAACAAATAAAACTAATCAAAAATTAGAAAGAATATAGACCTTATTATGTAATCTCAGCCAAAAAGGAGTGATATTCATGTTGGGTTGCTGCAACTGGGTCAATAAATTTCCCACCTAAAGCGGAGAGCGTCATTGCCTAAAGTATACAGGGTCAGTCCACTTGTGGCAGGAGGGGTTACCGCAAGTAAAACAAGTAGTTAAGTGTATTTTGTAGAAGTTTAATACAATGAAGTCCTGTAGATTACAAAATACACATTTCTGGTTGATTTTTGTTCAAAATAATTCAAAATTTTACGCTAGTGTGAATAATTTTGAAAAAAATGACAATCACTCATCCCTATCCAAGTCCACTGACACTGACTGAAGAGCAACCATTTCTTCAACTTCTCACCGAGTGATTCAGCCCTATCGAAGATTGTTCTCTCTTGCAGTAATATTCAGCTGCTTGCACCCCGATCCACTGGCTTTGCAGATACAAGACATTGTTGTGCGATTAAGCTAATCCGGACTGTTTTCTTCAAGTTCTGTTTGTTCCAATCCAACGACTTGGAATCCAACGTAACCGTATTCGCGATGGGTCAATCATGAAACTCATCTGGCGACGAGTTGCTGTCGTCAGACGACTCGTCGCTGTCACGAAATTCCTCCTTGTCTCAATCAACAAATGTGCTCTTTGATGAGTTCAGTTAATTCTCGCTGATCTTGATACGGCAGTCAGAGGCAAGAGTTAATCACTGAGATATCAGCTACACGGCGACCAGCCATCTTACTGTCTTGAAAACATGCCGTGACCTCGCGACCCCACAGTTTCACACCCACTTAACTAGTTCTAGCGAATGAGGTCAGCGATGCATTGGGTTAAAAGGCTGTTGCTAGCTAAAAGACTGGTGAGTGACACTTCTGTTGAAAATACCCCGAATGCAAAAAGTGAAATAACGACTGATGATTGGACGAAAAACTCAAAGAGCTTACTACATGCATAATGAGCAGAGTTTGACCTTTCTGTTGATGTGTTTACGAGCGAATTGGGTCATCGGAAGACTGAGCAATGAGGACACGAAAACCGGCAAATTTCGATGAAAATTTCACGAGATATGCAGCCGTGGAGAAGGTGATGTTTTTCAAAATGAAATAAATAAGATTTAAAATGAAGTTTGCTTGTTTTAAAGTATTGTTTTGTGAAGTAGAATGAATAAATAATCATAATCTGCAATAAAAAAATTTGACCTAATTTTAACCGATAGCGACTGTTTGCAGTCTGGTCGGGAAATAGAGTTTCCGACTTAAGACTCATTTTGTGGTGGTGGGTCACATATATGAAGTGGTATGAATAACTGGCATCGGTAAGCAATTTACTGACCCACTTAATGCTAATTAGGTTAAGCTGAAATCGCAAACTTCTGACTGGAATACACAGCATGGGTGAATCGTCCGTTCTAGTGAATTAATGGACTCCATTCAGAGTTAAATTATGAATGCTAACATGGTGTTTAAAAAAATTAGGTTCTGCCCGAAAACATGAATTAAAGTATGGAATGACTTTGAGAGCTGTCACTTCGTAAGGCTTTAAAGATTATGCATTTGGAAAAATGAACGATTTCTGCGTGCTTTCTCAAGCGCTTTCAACATCTGACTGAAACAAAGATGTAGACATTAATGTTTCACTTAAATCAAAAGTGCCTACTTTAAATTTTTAAAGTCACCGCTAATTTTACCCCCAACAATAATTTTGTAAACTTAGTGAATCAAAAAGTTCTGTGATTTGTTCAATTGCTTTTCCATTTAAACAAAATTTTAATTTAAGTTTATTTTATTTTATTTTATTTTGCTAAAATGATTTCGCCTGACTGATCTATAAAGGTCCGTGTGTTCATAGTCAGTTATTTTATTACCAGTCAAACCTAACGATTAGTGAATGACATGGCTGTTGGTGCGACATATTAAATATCATTTCGGCTTCGTCAATAATCGAGACAAAATTTTAAAATGTGGTAGATGTATGCAGTGATAAAACAGTAGCATTGACTGTTAGTTCTGTTCTTGTCCACTAGGTGACACTGGTTGTCCAACGTCTATACGGAACCCTGAAGAGCGTCAAGATTCGCTACTCCACGTCCAGTGGGTCAGCGACTGGAGATGTAGACTACGAACAGATACCGGAGAGTGCTGTGACAATAGCAGAAAAGAAGACCACAGCTCAGATTCGCTTTCGGGTGAGATAGAGGGGGGTGTCTGTGGCTCACATGGTTTGATTAAGTCTGCATGCCCACAGGTTGTCCAATTCAATAGCCTAAGTGTACCTCATGGACAGATTGTTTTTTGCCATCTGTTGTTCACAAGTTGTCGTTTCAGAGCATGTCCGCTAATATAGTGTCAATGTCCTTTTTTCAAACACAAGTCAAGCTAAGGTTATTGGATTTTTCAGGTTTAATGTTCATTAAAATTTCTGTACACCTACGTTAATCAGATGGAAATAGCTTGAGTTTGTGAAATTTGCCGTGAACTTTTTGACCTAAAATGGTAAATTGTGTTGTTGGGAAGATACATCTAGTTAAATGAAACATCAATTTTCAATTGAAAATCGATTGAAATAATAAAACTGAAAATTTCCTTTGAAAATGGACTCATTTATATTCTCAGAGCTGACCCTTTGTTCACTGTGTTTAGATTAAGAAAGACAACATACCAGAAAACGATGAAGATTTCTTTGTGAACCTGAAGGCCGTGTTCCAGTTACCAACTTTAGGTGGCGACCCAGTCAGTCCGCGCCTTAGTCAGCTGTACAACTCGTCGCGTGTGATCATTGGAAGTAATAGTGACCCCAACGGTGTTCTGAGCATCGAGGCTAGTCCATCAGCTATTGACGAGACGCCGAGTGTGGTTCAGTTGACTGTGTATAGGAGGGGTGAGTGTGCAGTCGCAGCCAATAGATAGTTGTGACGTGTCAAAAATCAAGCTAATTAATTATCCCTGCAAATCAAAGTCCGGGAACATGAAACCATCGTTTTTGTCCCACAAACAATTGGGTCGTGAGCAAAAGCATAATGAAGACCATAGCTCTACGATGTTCTTGGTTCACCTGCAGTGCAGTTGAACAGTATGTGAAGAAAGTTTGAGGAAACAAGCCTGTTGTTGTCTTAAAGCTTATAGCAGACTTCACGATCACTATCATGATTTAAATTGTTGATATTTGGCTTGATAAACAAAATTTTCACTTAAGGTCTTACTTTATACATAACCTTTAATATTTTCTATAGTTTCGTCGTCTCTTCCTAGGTGGCACTTTTGGAACCATAAGCGTGCGTGTGAGAACCATCGGGGGTGGTGAGAGCTGGACTGTAGATGAACAGCCTGGACCTTCTAACAACACCGTGAAACAGGTGCTAGGCAACAGGAATAAAATATTGGCTGCTACCGCTGGCGTGGATTACAGACAAGTCGATGAAGTCGTCACATTTCAGGTGTGGTATGAAGACTAATTAGTGGCGCTTAGATTTTATGGAAACGATTTTCTACTATGTTGTTGGATTGTTTTATTTGCAGCATGAATTTACCTCCAGTTGTCTCTCAGTAATAGTGGTCTGCCCCCTGTTGTGATAATCTATGCACGCTAGTGATTCTGAACGTTTCGCTGAGTGCAGAGTAAAGGTAGGATTGAATGTTGAAATGAGGATTGAGTAGCAAAAGAAGCTGTGGTTAATTGTCCATGTGAATACACACCACTCATGACTGGTTTGTTTACATAGGATGGCCAGCTGCAGGCCCAGCTATCTGTAGCTATTTTGGATGATGCCGAACCTGAATCAGACGAGACCGTAGTTGTCTACCTTGACCAAGTAACCGGAGGAGCCCGCGTAGCTAATGGTGCCTCTGACAGTGGTCGCACTGTAAGTGTCCAGTTTTGGTTATTGGATAGTGTAATAAAGTTTGATACTTCGTGGTGCTAGATGTCCTATGAAAACATTTTTAAGGGAATTTACTTGATTTTGTAGAGGGTCAGCATGTTTGTCGCGAGTAACAGCCATGAAACAAGCATGTACACAACGTTGTCAAATATTTTAGATTTGTGGAATGTAATAAAATTATTGCAAATACGTGGAAAAGTTCATTTCATCAAAAAAGCAAAATAATTATTATTTTTCTTAGTTTTATGTACAATGCCATGCAATGTATAATGTAAGCAAGTTTATACCATTTAATTAAATAATGTAGACTCTTCTAATTTGCAGCTAGGTAATGAATCTTTATATATTTACTACTTACGTGGTGTGTGATGTTCAAATATTCAATTGATTTGATGAAGTTTTGGTAATTATTATAAACACTTAAAAGATTATTATAAGCAAAGTGGGTTTGGATTGAAAGATTTACTGCAACTGCTACGGTATGCATGTTGCAAAGTAATACGGCAAAATGTTGTGGGGTTTTCCATGATGGCAGTTGGATCTTGGCTAAGTACACAGATTTGTCAATAAGGTTTTACTTAATCTTAACTTGTAATTTAGTAAACCTGTTTTTTCTAATACAGCATCTAAGTGCCCTGTCTTTCTGTTTCTGTTGTTTCACTTACGCTTGTGCACTCGTAGTCTCATAATTTAGTCGAATGTCTTTTCATACATGACATGTTCATGGTCAGTACTTATACTGTACTTATACTAAGTGTCACAGATGCATGTGTGTGTGTGCTTGCATGGTGTGTGTGTGTGTGTGTGTGTGTGTGTGTGCAAGCACACACACACACACACACACACACACACACACACACACACACACACACACCATTCAAGCTAATCTCCTTCTATGCAGGACTACACCATCGTTACCATCAAGCGCAACGACCTGTGGAACGGACTGATTGGCTTCGCCCCGTACTCGCTGCTTGTAACCGCGGATGAAGATGGATCGGCCAAGGCGGATCTTGTGCTAGAGAGAAAGAATGCGTCGAGGCAACCGTACGAGGCCAGGGTAAGGGAGTAGTGGACATGCGTGTGCGCGTGCGTGTGTGTGGTTGGTGCTATGTGTGCATTAGGAGGGCTGTGGTCCAGGTCAAGGTCATTAAACGCACTGCTGTTGCTGAGCTGCATTTTTTGTGTTTTTTTTGCCGAGATGCGTGGTTTTTGCTATTCCTTAGAAAACATACAAGATACTTCCAAGTTAGGATTTTAATGTAAAAGTTGTGTTTTAGGTGGAGTTTTTACACGTCTCCCGGAAACATTTTATATACCTCTGAGGCATATTCTCTTCGTTAGTTTATGGTTACCCAGCAAGTCTGGATTTGCTCTGAATAAGGCATTAAGTCAATTCTTCTTATTCTATAACTACCTGAGTGATATTTTGCATGTTAAACCACATCAAACTTGCTTTATTTTATTTTATTTTATTTTATTTCATTGTTGTTAGCTTGTAGCCTCTGAAAACTTGCAGAGTAGTCTCAGACAAGAGTTTCTATATCTGTCTCTCTCTCCCTTCCTCCCTCCCTGCCTCCCTCCCTCTCTCTCTGTGTGAGGTAATTTCATACCATTCTGTTATTCCTTACCACAGGTTGGCTGGGCAGCAGACTTCACGAAGGATTCTAAGATGGATGGCCAGCTGGTGACGTCTCGCGGTGAGGTGGTTTGCCCCGCATACACAACGCTATGTCGATTCAGCGTTTTCTTGCGAAACGATACTGTAAGTGTTTGTAGTTTGGTTCATTAAATAAAGTTTCACAACAAATTTGACACAAGCACTTTTCGTCGCATTCTGACCAAATTTACATGGAAAATGTTTGCTTATCTTCACATTTTTTTGTCTCATTTTCTTCTCGGTTTTAGTCATAATAAAACTGGAAGAAATGTGACAAATTTCACATTTTAATAATTTTAATTTCTTTCAAAACAACAGTAATCACTTGCAATCGAAAGGTAGTGAGATTGTACGCTCTGTTCGACATATAAATATAATATATCATAGATTTGCTAAATTTGCACAAAATAATTAATAATTTAAGACCTTACCAAAGTGTTGAAACGTCAACATTTTACGAAGCATGCCAGTGCTTAGCAAAAATTTTCTTGTCGTTATTTTTGTTGAGAAATTGTTTGCCATGTTGTGTACTAAATAAGTGCAGCATTTTCATACCCTTTCTGCAGACATCCCTGGTCAGGATCTGGGAACCAAGGAAAATTTGTTTAAAATCGTACTTTGCTGAAAAGTCTCGTGGCTTCATCCTTATGATGTGTATTTTATAACATTTTCACAGGCAGAAATTTCTCAATTCTTGTCTGTTCTTTTTATGCGATTGCTCCAGTCAGCTATATTTTTGCAAGCTTTGCTATAGACTTGATAAATGGCTTGATGCCTTTTTGTATCTAAAGTTTTATTGATCGCTGTTTAGTTAATATTACTCTTACCTTAGGACATCCCATTTCACACAGTGATGTCAGTCTAGTGTTTTCATTGAATTTTCGCGACGATCACAAACAGTTACCAAGTTAGTATGTCTTGTTTTCTGTGGTTACACTCTGGTTAGAATTGAACTTGCACATGTAGGTGTAATTTTTGGCTAAACCACTTCATTCTAATCTTTTTTTAAATTTTGCCATTTTTGTCTCACCAATGTAACACTTGATATAAGTTTAATAAAAAATTGTTCGTACATCAGATTCTACTGTTATTGTTCTTCATGTAACACTTTGTTTGTTTGTTTGTTTGTTTGTTTGTTTATTTGTTGTGATACTGTATCATCTCCAGATTCCCGAGTTTAAAGGTTTCTTCACCGTGCAACTGAACAACCCTGGAGATGGCGTTAAGATCAACCGCGATGCTCAGAGTGCTCGAGTCGATGTCCTTCCGAGTGACGATCCTAACGGCCTCATTCAATTTGCGCAGGAATCCAGGTTTGTGCAGAATTGCTCCATTTGTTGTTGCCCATGTAAGAACCTAGCCCACTCCACAGTGAGTTCTAGGTGTAGGGCAAAATATGACCGACGGGTGAAGTTTTATTTTCTCATTTTGTTCAAGAAAGATGTGTAGCACCAACGTGTTCAGGCTCTGCACACAAGCAACCACCAGACAAAATTTTGAAGAAGGGCAAATTTGCAGTTATTTTTGTCTGAAATTGGTGAGATTTTGTCTTAACCTCTTTCTAAGATTGAAATGATGTTCGAACTTCCCAAAATACGTATAAGTCGTTACTTCGGACTGATCTCGGTAAGTTGGCTTGGGTCCGTTACAACGTGCTTCGTATTGGAATCAGCCTTGCTGTCAGCCAGATGAGCAACAGACTGGTTCCATTCTGGGCTTGGCTAGTCACTGATCCACAGGGGGTAATAAAACATTTGTCTTCTCAGCCAGGACCATAAACCCTTTGTTAAGCTGTGTTTAGTCTAACTGGGAAAGTTGTACTGTATGAGCAGAACTGCTTTCACTGACTTTTCATGTCAATTTCAAAACGCCTATTGTGTGGGAAGGACACTCATGATTTACAACCATCCACAAAATTGTAAGCCACTGTGTGAACTACTTATCTCCTCCAAGCCCAAAATGTCCCTGCACAGTTCCAACACCAGGTGGAGTTAATATCGCATAGTTCTGGTCTTTAACAGCTTTAAATGAAACCTCAACTTCAACATGTGTAGGGATGTTGTGCTTTAAATTGTTGTTATTGTTTTCAGAATTGTTCATGTTGAGAAGAATGCCCGCTCCGTCCAACTGCGAGTCAGACGTGCTCAGGGCATGTCGGGTCAAGTGAACGTGACCTATCAAACTGTCCAATTGGATAACAGCAATCTCTTCATGTCTGGGGTCAAAGTATATCCTGCACTAGAAAATGCTGACTACATTCCAAAATCGGGCTTATTAATATTCAGCCCGGATCAGGTAATTTTATTTGTGGACATTTGAGGTGCATTTTGTTAACTTTCCTGCCTAGTGATGGGTGAGTTATGGAGTACTAATTTGTTAATATGAAACTCATGGGTGATATCTGCGTCATTAATGTTTCGCGTCACTCTGAAACCATTTTTGACATGGCAATGCAGTGCTCAATAGAACACTACTGTAGTGTACTGTACCTGTCCTAGTTCACTCCCATATTCAGATAAATTCCCACTCCCAATTTTCTAGAAATTTCACAATAAAGTACCAAGTTTTACTCCAGTGTAATTTGTATCCCATCAATATTGTTTCTCCATTTAAATTCTGCTGGCACAGTTGCTTTTGAAATTGAGTCTTTTGGCCTGTTATCCAGTTAAGTTGATTAGGACCAAGTATTGACTAGGGCATTAGCTGAGATGATGGGCCCATGGTCGGTGACATGGTTAAAATACTGATTCAATACACAATAACCTATTCTGTATTCCACTACAGTCCTCCAGCTACATAACGATTCCGCTCACCCCCGTCCTTGCCTCTGACAATCCGCTACCCAAGCTCTTCCAAGTTCGTCTCAACAGCCCCACGGGGGGTGCTCGTCTTGACATAGATGCACGCGCGTCTAACGTAACCATCGTGGAGGACGGTGAGACGAAAGTGTGGGATGTCAGTTCTATGATCTACGAGCGACTGACAGATGACACTCATTTCAACAAGTAAGTTGACTTTACAACTATCCCCCATACGGTTTCGACTTGGACAAAAGCGATATCCACATTCAAAGAACCTACTAGTCTATTGTAAAGCGTTCTCTCAATCTTTCATTGGATCTCACAAGTCGTTAATTAATATGCACAGTGCTCGACACAGGCAAAAATGTCTGCTCAAAAATATGAGAGATGGCATATTTCTATTTGCGTTTCTTACAGTCATCCAATGCCACTGGCCACCAGGAACATGGTCTTGTTAGCGTCTTCTGCTGTGTATTTTTTGATAATCGAGTTTTTATAATTGACACTTACCAGATCTAAAATTTTCCACAGCCTTTCATGCTGTGCAACAAATTTATTCTTTAAAACAACAATTTTTTCTTTCGATTTTAAGAGCCAAATGCTGGTCTTGTTGGCATTCGAAGACCAAGCAATCTACATGCCCTACATGTGACATTTTGTGGATGATCTATTTTCCATACATCGCACGTATGCAGTGCCAACCAAGGGAATGTCGGGGTCACATGACGTTTTGTACCGTACTTGTATAGAACATTTTCAGTGCCAAGGGAGCAAACTTAAATCGCTCAACACACAGAATTCTGCACTAAGTCAAAGTATTTTAAGGCTTTTTATTGCATGCAAAACTAGATACTGAATACATAACCCAACATTGGACTCAAGATTTCTTTCTTGTGAAATTTGCACCCCATTCTTGTGCATCAATGTGTCATTCAGTCTTGGTATACAACACCTCGCAGAATTTTTGACGGTAAATTTTTTCCATGAATTATTCGAGCTGCAAAGTTTGAACAGCGCGAACAAATGGAGGTTTACCTGCTTTGCATCTTCAAGGACTTTGATGACATTCCTACAATGGTAGGTCAGTCCTAGAATTTTGTCTGGTATTTCTTCGACACGATGTTGTATTTTCTCTTAGTTCAAATTGCAAGTTATTTTTGTCTGAAATTGGTGAGGTTTTATTGTGCTAGTTTCATTAGCGATGATTTTGAATATTGAATTGTTGTCGCTTTCTGATTGATTGCATGAAAATTTTCAGCATACTAACGAGTCTACTCCAAGTTGTCCAGGATTCCAGTCTGAGCCAGCATCAGGTGATCGTCGTGGAAACGGTTCTGAAGACGTTAATCGGTGAAGGGGAGAGGAGAAAGTATGTTGAATTCTAAAGTTAGACCCCTACAGGTGTTTGAAGTTGACAGCTGCACTGTTTCGGTTGGCTTGAGGTCATGACGTTTGGCGATTTTCCACAATTCAAAACTGGCAGGCTTCTTACTTTATGAGCAATAAACTGGACCCTTTAGTTAAACATCAACTTGATTTTGGCCCCTTACCTTGATCATAAAATCGGTCTCTTCATTCCCCACTCGAGCTGGATACGATGTCTAGGTTTGAAATGGACTGACATGTCGGTATATCTTCAGATCACAGACATTCAGTTGCTCATCGTGAGTTGTTAAGTTCAGTCACCAGAGCATTATGGTGATTGGAAGAATTCCAGGTGATTTAGTGTAGTAACCAAATTATGTCAATTCAACCAATGGATGAGATTGTTATGACGTTGCTTTGAGAGAGCAAACACACCTGTGAATATTCTTGAGGTTTTTGAAGCCAGGGTTCAGGGTCTAATCGTTGCACTCGAAATCCAACTCAAAATTATTTTCAACATATTCAATTCCACCTTTGCGCAAACTCAATATAAGTTTCTGTTTTCCCCTGTTCTATTACACTATCATGGTTTATGTTGATGAATGTATACTGAAAGTTCGCACTTGATGACCTCTAGATTCAAGCTATAAACTCCAGTAAAAACTCAAAATCATTGAGTTATACTTGCAACTTATCGTGGTTATGGTGGCTTTTTCAAGTGTAGACAAGGGTTAGACAATCGTACAATGGACAATTCTACTGAGTTCAGACAAAAGTAGGACGGAAAATGTCACATTCGATTTCAAGTACGAAGACTAGACCCCGAGCCCTGAACGTTGTTTTAGCGGCTTTAAAGTTTCTTCAGCTGCCCGCCCTCCATTGTCTGATATTCTTGGCCAAAAATGTTTTTTGGAAGAAACCATACTGCTTGACTGTGTTTATGTGCAGCCAACAGCCAATGTCTAAAATCTTGGGATAACATGCCTAATGCTGTGGACATGATTTATTGGTCACATTTCAACACTCCTACCTACTAGTGACGCCAAATCGGTTTTTCAGTTGAGACCTTGTTAGCAGTATTGACCAGTGAGGTCTGCCCACCTGCGAAATGCTAGCAAGTAGATCACGCATAACACTAATGTGACCTTGATTGACCTTGCCAGTTAGGTGATACAGTTGCCTGAGTGAGTGAAGCCTTTGCTGGTCACTATCAATTATAATAACGGAAAGAAATTGGTTTCTCATTTTTGTCTATTTTTTGTCAAGTAATCTAATAATTCCATTTTCCTTCATTTGGAAATTGAACTTTGTTAAAGATTGACTCAGGTTTGTTTATTTTTACTTGGCAGGTTAAGCAGCAACGCAATCAAGAAATTCTTGGATATATTTTGTGCACTTCTCAGTTCAGTTCGCACAGATGCCACCAGAGGTCGCTTCCAGCTACGGCCAATTTACGAAAGCTTTGTCTTCATTACCCTGAAGGACAAAGTTTGTGAAAGCACTCTGTGAGTGATTTGTAATTGTGTGTTTATGTTAGTCATGTTTCAGAAGACTGTTCACTTGTAATGAACGTTTCAACAGTCATCCGAATGAAACGTTCTGTAAGTACAATATATTTGCACTGTTTTCAAAAATGCTGTTAAGAATTGTTTTTCGAATTGGTTGACTTGTTTTCAAAGTTCATTACTGGTTGCTTTTTATGAAAAACTAAAAAGTTACTTGAAAACGACTTGGAAATTTAGAAAAGTACGATAATTGCATTTGGTTGCACCAAAAGAAACTTTATCTTGTTACTGAATGATGTCATTACTTCGTATAAAAGTGCCTCTCGTTTTTGCTGATGGTCGTTGTCACATCGTGCATAGCCCAATCGATGGCATATTGGTATTTAGTCCTCAATTATATTCCGCTTCCTTTGCCTTTTTAGAAAGTGCATACGTTGAGTTTTGTTGGTGTTTGGCTTAATTCACAAACTTTGTTTCTTAATTGAATAGGTATAGTTAACTCACCACTCTGTACATTCTGTGGAAAAGATGTAGAGAATCTTTGCCATGTATTTTGGGAATGTTTAGTTATTCAGAATTTTTGGGAAGTTGGTGAAAAACTAGTTTACAGCCAAACCAGAAATTGTTATTAGCTTGAGTTTGACAGATATTATCTTTGGGAAGGTGAAGGCCAAACATGTGATTAATCCCCTTATTAGCTTGAGTTTGACAGATGTTATCTTGGGGAAGGTGAAGGCCAAACATGTGATTAATTCCCTTATTTGCTTAGTAAAACGTCATATAATTTATATAGAGCTAGGTTAAATTCCAGACCTCCCTGCTTGCAATGGCTGAAAAATGATTTTTTTTAATATCATTACATAGAAAATGTAATTTACTATAAGAGCTTGAATTATAAACATTTTAGAAAAAGATGGATCCATGTAGAAGGACGTTTTGTCTAACAATCTAATAATTATATGTGAATTGGGTGTGTATGGTATTAAAGTACACTTAGCACTCTGGGGTAAATGTTTATAACGTGCATCTGTAAGCTATGGTTGTGAATGTATTAAACATATTATTTAAAAAAATCATAAACTTGCTGACAAAGTAACTTACAACCTAATCTATCCACAATGTTAAATAAATGTTCATCATAGTTGCTGATCATCTCCAGTGTGATAGCTGAATGCTAATAGCACTCTGAGTGCTTCACGTTCCACGTAGTGCTAATTAGGTCAATCTGTGTAATAAGACATGCTAACTCACACTAAAGGACTGTTGCAAAGTATTCTACATCCTAAATATGGACAAAAGCAGATGGCACTGCGTGGGTCTTCAATGTTCGTTTCCATAACTTTGCGGATTTCGCAATTCGCAGTACTCTGTTCATTTGGAGTGAACATTCACATTCGGATCTCCTCTCATGTTCACAGTTCAATTCTGATGAATTGTTCAAATTGCAGTGAGCACTCCTCTTAACGTTCACTGTTAACCGACCGTTCATTGTTCATTTCCAGTGAGCAATACTCTGAGTGTGCAAGCACCAGGTTCTCAACAGGCCGTCTCAAACCGGACACCATCAATGGGTACGAGTACAAAGCGGAACGTCAAGACTATATCACTGTTCCGTCGAAATTTTACCTGCGAACTGGAGCCAACGAACAGGTGAGTTGTGTGCAAGTGAATCGTCTTGTGCTTGCTTTCAGCAGTGTTCGTGTGAAACTGTACCTACAGTTTGGATATTGTTCGTTTCTGTATTTAATCCTTCCCTTTACCTGGTGATTGAGAATTAATTGCAAAAACCTCCCATTTGGTTTCATTTCCAGATGATTACGGTACCCAAATCGAGGCTAAGTCCAGGTCAATCTAGTCCATAGCTAAGCTCTGTGCAGTCTTGTCCGGCATCATGACTTGAAGGCCAATTATCTACCATGGTTCAAAGAGTTACTAAAACTACTAGATGGTACTGCAATGGGTACAAGGCAACCAAACCATAACCCATATAATTATTTTTATGTGCCCTTATGTATATTCAAGAAAATAACTACGGTTTTAAAACTTGACATGTTTCGGTGTCATTTATTAAGCACCATCCTCAGAAGTCATAATACAGTGGCCACCTAGCTAGGCCCAGCAACAAGTAATGAAGCACAGATCTGTGTCAAGTTTTAAAACCGTAGTTATTCTCTTGAATTTATGCTGCTACTTGCTATCATGGAGACCTTATGTATATGGGCGCACTGTGACATCCTTCCCTTTCCTGTGACCATGCATCCAGTGTCCACTATATATATATAATTAGTCAGACTGAGTGTTTTATTGCCATGAAGTCATAACTAATGATGTAATTGCTCTACTCTGTACAAATGGAGATAAGAACAGTGCTCCTGATGAGCAGGTGTCTTGAGAGCAATGGTTCTTGTACTTATGTATTGGCAAAGTAAATGGTGCAGTCACCTGGGCTGTTTCTGATGTTGTCTGCTGTGATTTCTCACAATCGTTGATTTTCTGGTATTCAAACTTTGTTGAAAACACGACTAAACTTTTTGTTTGAAAGCTTGATACTGATTCGTTCGTAGTTTCGGAACAGTCCTTTCTGCAGGTGTACAGCTATGTAGTAAAGCACCCAAAGTCATAACAAACAAACAAATTAAAACGCTAGCAATATTTTGAGAGTGCATGTCTCATTATCATGCAATAAGTGGAATTAACAGTATGTAGCGGAATAAACAATGAAATACCTGTGACAGTGGGAAGAAAGGAGATTGTTCCGACACTACGAGCAAATCAGTATCTTAAGCTTTCAAACAAAAAGCTTAGTCATGTTTTCAACGAAGTTTGTGTAAACGAAGGGCTGCTACCAAACTGCACTGTTTTCTAGTATTTATAAAAGGGTCAATAGTCGATGCGTTTTTGCCGTTGTTGATTTTGAAGCTATAAATAAAAAATTTCCGTTTTCATTGCGCAGTGTAAGGACATTGCCTTTATGGAGTATAACAGTGAGCAGTGGTTCTCAAAGACTGGTGACACACTTCTTGGTAACAAGGTGCTATCTGTGGAGATCAAGAACACGGAGTCTCAGTTCATTGAAGAGGCAGTCAAGTTCAGGATAAGCACACCAGATGGCAGCATTGCCACACGCAGAGCCAGGTAAGTGGGAGCCATCTCAAGCAGAGAGTCTTGAACTTTCCTGACTTTATAAATGTCTAGGGTAGTTTCCAGAAAAAATGGGGACCAATTTTGTCGGGCTTTGTAAAAGTTTTTGGGTAAATTCAGGTGAAGACCAAACAAAAATGAGACTTATTGAAAGGTTGTTCCAAGAAGCATAGCTATTCCCCAGTTGTGTTTATTTTTCTTGTGGACGTTTTACCAGTGTCAAGCAGGGACGCGTTCCATAAAGCTAGTCACCTAGGAGTCGTTTATGGCAAGAAAACTTGGGTTTACAGAACAGAAATAGTTTGCGTACAGTTTTCTCACGTAATCACATGATTTTAATGTACCTGAAAGAGCACTTCAGTGTCGGCCATTTTGTTAAAATATACGCGTGCTTGTAAAGTCCCAATCTTAGTCGCAAAACACTAACCTTTCACTCGTATGTCCATTGTTGCATAGTCTCGTAAGAATCCGGCTTTACAGAATACCTTCCTTATCCCTCAGTCTTGAACGGACTTCTAGTTTCATCTACCTGATACTTCAGGTGTGCCTATTATGACGATGCGTCTAACACGTGGCGTACTAACACCGACGTCTGCCAGGTGACCAACAACCTTGACCTTGGCCTAGATACATTTGTGGAGTGTTCGTGCAAACACATGTCGAGCTACGCAGTGCTGTATACCGCCAAGGACCCCAACATCGTTGGTTATCCAGTCTGGTTCCACGTCTCCTGCTTTATTTGTATGGTGAGTGACTGTAAACGGTCCTTTGTAAACTTCATCCTTAATGTGTCCTCCTCGGCCTGCCCCCACTCCTGAAATGGGTAGGTAGGTTCACTTGGTACGAAAACAGGATTTTCCACTTTTTGTTGTAATGGCATACTCGTTTTTGTTGCAAAAATGTTTTTTGTTTTAAAGTAATTGAAAAACAATTCTTTTGTGGTATTGCTAATGAAGTGTAGTAGTGCTTGCATATTCTGCAATCAGTGACGCTAGGGTATCCAACCTCATGGTATTCCTAATCACAGTATTTTGCACTAATTAAAAGTGTCTCTTTTAATCGAATAATAACTCTATTCAGTGCATATAAATAATCTGAATTTTACTTAGTGGTGTTTCATGGCAGCTGTTGCGCTCCTGAAGGAGAATTTTCTTCATGATTGTTTTTATTGATGAATGGACGCAGGGGATTTCATCTGCTGCTTATCTTCCTCCACTGGTGGTGCTGCTGTTGTTTTCAAATGCATTGTGGGACTGTTTTCTGCTCACAGTGACTTGTCTCTAAAGTTACATAATAATGTTTACCTATGACTTCTCACTACAGTTTTATCCTCAGACTGATAGAATAATGTTTGCCAATATTGCTCACTTTCCCAGTGCATACCCCCTGTCATGACAGAGGTTGCTTGGACAATGAATTCCACTTGCACCTTGTTGAAATTCCAGGTCATTAATGTTTACTTTCAGCCTGAACTGTAAATAAACCATGGTGTCTTAGGGATTATTCTAAGATGTTTGTTGGTATTATCCCTGGTCAATGCCATTACATAACTTGAGATTTGGTAAATGGGTGATAAGCTGTAAATGCAAATTACCAGATGAGCTTAAAGCTCTTATCTGTGGGCAAACTTTTGTAAACAGTTGAGTAAAGCCTTTAAAGTATGACATAACGTTTTGCAAAAATCTGTTCACAATATTGACAGACTTCCAGGACTATATTTGAATTACTATTATTACTCAAAGTGTGTCAGTTAAGTATTTGGGTGTTCTGCTTGATCCTCACCTTACTATGAATCGTTGTCGTGTTCTGAATGCACAAAGTCTGAAATGTATAATTTGTCTTTTGTTTTTTATGTCAGTTTGACTCTGATTGGACCACTGTTTGGATGTCTTTTTGGTAAAAATCTAACAAAATAAAGAAAGTTACGTTCATAGCATAACAATGGCATCAATGTCCTTTGATATCAATTTGCAAGATGAAATCTGAAAAAAAAACGTTTACATTTTTTTAAGTTATCAATTCGTTTTAATTTTTTTCAACTTCTGAGTTTTTTTACAAAGTAATTAAAAAATCTATCTTGATTGTCCCTCTTGCTAAAGACAGAGCTTTAGTATCCATTTCATAAAGCATCATTCCTGAGAATGCCATTTGAATCTGATGAGTCATTTCTGAGATATGATATTCTCTGAACTGCCAAATTTGGTCATTTTTGTAGGGTTCTAAATATATGGCTATTGGCGTATAATTCTGCAGTCTTTTCTGTAATTATCTGAATAAAAAAATTGCGGGTATAATCTAACAATACAACTATTGAGGAATACAGTAAATAATGCACTGATATCTAATATCATGCCATATCACAGGTGTGTCCGGTCCTGCTTATACCTGTCCCTGATACCATGCCCCATGTATACCAGTTATTTGTGATATTTATATTACCATTCTACATTACAGGCTGGTGTAGTCCTGGCGATACTTGCAGGCCACACCTGATATTCCTGATATCACTGTTCTACGTTACAACCTGGCCTATTCCTGGGTATATCTCACACCTCATTTGTTTCACATACACTAGAATTGATATTTGTGATATCATAACATGATAATTCTACATTACAGGCTGGCCTAGTCCTGGCTATTTTCTCTCATCGCATCTGTTCCATGTACACTTGATATTTGTGATTTCGTAAAATCACAGTTCTACGTTACAGGCTGGCCTAGTCCTGGCTATACTCTCACATCACATTTGTTCCATTTACCTGATATTTGTAATATCATCATATCACTACTTTACATTACAGGCTGGCGTAATACTGGCTATGCACTCACATCACATTTGTTCCACTTACCTGATATTTGTGATATCATCATATCACTATTCTACATTACAGGCTGGCCTAGTCCTGGCTATACTCTCACATCACTTCTGTTCCATTTACCTGATATTTGTGATATCATCATATCACTATTCTACATTACAGGCTGGCCTAGTCCTGGCTATACTCTCACATCACATCTGTTCCATGTACACCATGTTTTCCGCTGGTCTACTCATGCATATGTGTTTTGCTGCTCTTGCGACACAGGTAAGTAGTTCATTTTCTCATCAAATGAGTAATTGCCGTTACAGGAGGAATGAGTTTGATGACCTCACGATATTTTCCATTTGTTATGTTCAAAATCACTCGCTAGAACAAGACGGCTATTCTTCCATATGCTTGGCTAACATGTGAACTATATATTAGAGGGGGAATCGGACACTTTTTTGGAATCAATTGGAAACCCTTTTGCAATAAAAGGTATCACCACACTATGTAATAGTATGTTTTCTTGGATTTAATCAGCTATTGAACCAGTACTTGTAATGTGGTGCTAGCAAACAACTTTGGGGTCAGGTCTTAGTCCTCTTGACACACAGAACTGTTCTAATCAGAACAAGCATCACTATTGTGATCTTCCATGGTGAGCAGCCTCCGAGAAAAAGTCTGCACTTTTCCCGGTGTTTTTGAGCAGACGGACAAACAGCGCTGAGAATAATTCTTGGTAAACATGTCTGTGGCGTAAAGGCATTAGTTATGCGTGACAAGGCCTCAGTGGCTGTAGCGTCTGACTCTGAATTAGATTGTTTTAGCTGATAAGGAGATAATGAGCCCCAAAAATTGTTTGAGTCTGTTCGTACAGAATCATTTTATACTCTGCTATAGATCTGCTACGTGATTGCTGCCTACATTAGCCCAGAATATCTGTTGGTCAAGTCAACTACTGAAGACAATTACAGGTGTATTGTGATGGGCGTCTTCATGCACTACTTTTTCTTGGCCCAATTCACCTGGATGTTGACGCAGGTAAGGTCAATGGACGTCGGCCCGCCTACAGGTGTGGTTCGACAATTTCCACAAGACGTAGGTGACTAGTGTCATTGCTGGCTGATGAGGAGGCAGTTTTCATTAACTTTTTTCGATATCTACTGTACATTGTGTTCGTTCGTGGCACAGGTTTCACCTCCGTCTTTTTCATGTTTGGAGGTCACCTTTAAGTTAGTATACAGGTGTGTTATTAGCCTCAGTTAAAAACGAGATTTAATCCTCAGCCACCATGTTGGAATTGATAAAATATGCTGTGATGCTGTTGCTGTAAACACAGGAATACTCTTATTTGGGAAAAGTCATTTCTTTATTTTCTATTGATGCCAAGTCCCCTAATTTACTTGATCCTGTGTGGACTTCCGCCCAGTTGCATGAAACAGTCCCAAATAGGACAACTCAACTATGCCTCTTAACTTCTTACCACATTTGTGGACTTGTGAAAATACTTATTGATTTTTCTTATGCTGTTTTGTTTTCATAACCATTTTGGCCTTTACACACACTGAGAGCAAATTCTAAGTTGATTTCTCAGTATTATTGGAAATCAATAGGGACTTTTTCACACAAAGCCCCCAATTTAAGGATTAAATTGATATTTGTTTTCACTGAAAAAAGGGCTCAGTTTTTAGATAAATTATTAGAAAATGGCACTGAGTCAAATAGGAGCTCGTAATGAAGATGAAATGATAGAAAAACACTTCATCTGCAAGACAGTAAACAAAGACACAAATTCGCAGAAGATTTAGCAAACTTAGTTGAGTCCCTACTTGGGACTGCACTGGTGTACACGAATTTGTGGATTGAATTTTAACTTGTTTGTTTCTCCGCAGGCGATAAACTTCTTCAAGATCCTGGTGATGAATGATGAACACACAGACCGTAAATATGTACTCTTCTTCCTGCTGGGATGGGGTCTACCTGCGGTGGTGGTCGGCCTCTTCTACGCTGTCACTTACGTCGTTTACAGACAATTCGGCCTGCCGGATAACTTCATCTATGGAGATGTGAACAACAACAGAGACATGTGAGTGACTGGTTTTGTCAGACATGTGAGTGACTGGTTTTGTCAGTCATGTGATGTGAACGAAGGACTTGCACTTTGAAACAATCGTTGGAGACATGTACCATCATACATTTTATGCAAATTTCTCAAATTGCTATAGAAACGGCAAAGCACTAAATGTGCATTTCCTACCGGGCAACTCTGAATGATCCGTGAGTCATTTGAATACAACTTTTGACCTTTTCAGATGTTTCATCACCAATGGTTATTCTGCGCTGGCGGGTCTCGTTGGCCCCGCCCTCATTTGCCTGTTTGTGGTGGCCATTTGTTTCACCAAGGCGTTCCAGGTCACACCTCAATGGCAGGCTTATGATGATGTGTATAGAGGGCGCTACAACATCAAAGGTTAGTCCATTGGCTGATGTAGCTTTTATGTGGCGAGATAAACACCTGTTTAGAAGACTCCAATGTTTAAAAGGAATGAACTGAATACAATTTTGTTGTAAGTAGATGATTTGATTAGAAAACATTTAAGTTGTGTCGTAACTTGAACAAACTCATATTACTCATCCGGAAGGCTTGAACGAATAGAGGAACTTAATCTACTCCTGGACAAACACTTCATAGGTTATTTGACTTAAGGTCATGTCTTCTCCTGTTTTGGAGTTTAGCCTCAAATTCATGATCAACAACAGTACAGAGTTCCAATTCCTTATCTGCATAGGATTGCAATATTTCTCATTATGAGCCACGCGTGAGCTCGGAGTCACCCCGGGTACCTCCTACAACATGAAAATAACCACCATCGTGGAATAGGATATAAATTGATGCTTAGCAAGAAGAGAATAGCACATTTTCACCTATCGTACCACTGAGATTCAAGTTGGTGGTCTGTTTCCCGAGCACTTGTGAATATAAAGTAGAATTACAAGAAGAGAAAAGGAAATCATCTGGGGCAACTGGTCATTTAATGAACTCTTGGGTTCACACATTTGAAATTGGTCGAAATTTGAGTGCGAAAAACTGAATCGATTTTAGTGAACAAACAAAACATCCACACATGCACATATACATTAATTCTCCTATTATTTTGCTAAAAAAATGATTACTAAAATTGTAATTTTTACATTTTTGAAAGGCTGATTACTGCAAATAATGGAGAATGTACTGAAAGTTGTTTGACGACATCTACGCTGTACAAACCATGCTGAAAATAGATCAAAATTATCTTTAATCTTAAGTTTATTTTTGTGGGGAAAATTGACAAAATAGAATTTCACTTGTCGGCCATGCAGTGTGCTTAATAAGTAAAAAATTACCGTACACCTTCCCAACTTTGTTGAATGGAACTAATCACCTCAAGTGTTGAACCGTGCCGTCCTCTTTTTGTTCTGCAGAGGTGAAGACGATCCTCTTCTTCTGGGCCATCATCATTCTCACCTGGATATTTGGTGGTCTTCACATGGCCATCGGTCATCTGTGGATGCTCATCTTCTTTGTCATCTTCAACATTGTGCAGGTAACATTTATATAGAAGTCTGCCCCATTCCACTGCACCTCTTGTCAATGAAGAAATACAAGAACCGCACTGTACTAACTGCGTACATTGTCGAAAACTTTTTAACGTTGTGTAAGACCTTATCGACTTGTCTTTGTATTTAGCCAGATATCTGCAATGCTGCAGATTTTGACTCATTAAATTTCAGGTTTTACCCAGCTCTCCATAAGTGTCTTTGTTATTTTATTATTGGAGTTAGGTATCGTAGCTTGCAGAAATCTAAGCAAGAAGTGACAGTGACAAAGGCTTGATTTGTAACTTAAAGAAAACCTTAAAATTAAAAATAAAATGTCCTTGTAGCATGATAATATTTCATGAAGCTTAATTTTCCGTTAATTTATTCCCTACTGTTGTTACAGGGTCTCTATGCCTTCATTGTGTATACAGCGCTGCGTAATCCCTGTCTACCGTGTTTCCGTCCTCAGAAGGCAAGTTATACATTGGACATCAACGAATCAGGAAGCCCACCTATCATGTATATTAATCCAACAGGCTCGATGAATGGCAGCATCAAAGGGTCAAGGGCCTCGTTGGTCAATGAGGTCAGTTGGTTTTCACCTTTCAGAATCTTTGAAGAGTTGCATGTCATGTTCATTGAGGCATAGCGGTTCATGCACCGGGTTTGCAAGCACAAGGTCATGGGTTCCCATAGCCTCCTCCTGAATTCATCACTCTTCTTTTGTGGAGGTAGAAAAAGTACATTGCATATCTGACCTACTTTTCGGCTCTGCACTGATTTTTGCTGTCTTGTGGTTACACGTCTATATCAGTCTTTTCATGATAGTTAGGCTGTAACTAACATTAGAACTTTCAGATGATGCCACAACCAGCCATCACATTTGTTAAGAAATGGCTGATTAACTAAACCTTATTTTCCCATGCATACTTAGAAGCTTTCATCACAAATGACCAGGTGTAGCATGAGTGTTATAAATGACCCTGTCTAAGCACTGTTTCTTTTAACAGGACCTGGTGTTTTTGAGAAACATTTCTAGTGAAATTGATATTTTGTGACATTTACAGACATGTACGAGGAATTTCGAAACTAACTAAGAATCGTAAATTTTATTTCTTGACATTTTCCAGTTGTTGCTTATTTTGGGTATGTATAGAAACCATGCATGGCCAGTTGAGTTGAGTTTTCCATACTTCTTTCAAGTCGAGTTTTTATTTGTATTTCAGAGCTGGGAGCATGACTCCATTGGCAACGGTATCCCTGGTAGCCAAATGAGGGTCAAAAGGTCTCCAGCCCCAGCCAATGTTTATATAACCAATCCAATGCACTCACCTGATGAAAACGACCATGGAGGAGAGTCACAAGACTTTGATGACCTCATCTTTGCTTTGAAAACTGGGGGCAGCTTCGCACCTGAGGACAGCGGGCTGGACCCCCTACAGGATGATGAACAGCCATCAGCCAGTGATGATCAAGCGTATGGTCTACGGAGGATATCAATAGCTGACACACATCTGTAGTACAGAACGATGATGCAGTACATGATAGAATAGTGAATAGTGTAACAACTCTTATTCTATTTGGCACACAATATGGTGGACAAGTGGAATAGGTCCATCCTTGATTGAACTCTCCTGTTACGCGGAGATGGAAAATACATTGCATGACTGACCTACTTTTCATGTCATGAATCCCCACTTGATTAGGAAGGGAAGCACATCCAACACTGATATTTGACCTTTTGGCCTATTTCTTGGTGTCGGCACTGCAACTCAAAATAGAATAATGCAAGTTTGCCTGTATTACAACTATGAATTAGATAATAATTGGGATGTGAGGTAATACCCAGTGCATTCATTTGTTAAGAAGCAGGACAAGTGCTTGACACATGCGTTGCATTCTGGGTAATTACCTTAGAATGAGAATGGTGCTGTGCTATTTCAGGATGGACCTACTCCATTTTGTTAAATTTCTTGAGATAGATATACATTGAGCAAATTCTACATTTATGTGAGAATGGTTAATGCTGCTCATGTTTTGCAGTCTGAGAAAATTCAGATTACGTGTGGCAAATAGTAGGCCCGTGGCAAATGTAAAAACAACAATTTTCGACATTTTTGTGTGAAATAATTGAAGAATTACTGACATAGTGAAGCGATTGTATTGGATACCACAATTGCTAATTGTGTTGTGTGCCGATGAAGTGAAACACACTACTTAAGATTTTTACTTTGTGCTCTAGTGTTTCTGGCGACAAATAAGCATTATTCATTAATTTGTTATCCTTTCAAAAGACCTTCTCTTTCATAGTGTAAATGTGTCAGCCACAAATGATCCGTCCGTATTTACATAAGTATATATAACACTACAGATGTGTTACAATTCACCATTAAAGGAGGTGAAAATTACGCTTAAAATCCCACATAGTGCTAATTAGGTCAAGCTGAAATTGCAAACTTCGAACGGGAATAAACCAAGTTAGCCTTGGCAATTCTTCCCCTTCAAGCAATCACTGAATGCCGTCCACTCCATTTCTTTAGGAACTGTAATGGGCCATATTGAGAGTTACAGCGATGGCTTTACATGGAGCTTTAACACTGATCAATGTGAATCGTTTTATTGTTATATTTCCGTCATTTCAATATTTATTTGTAAAATCTGAAACCATTGTGAATTTCTATGTATAAGACAGTGCCTGTATTATTTGTCTTTAGGCGTGTTTCCAGTACAAATGAGTGTTCGTATAACTTGCGTAACACCATTGTGCACTAGTCGGATTTTCGCTCAACTTTCAGCACCAATTTCCGCAGTGCTGTTCTTCTCGTGCACGTGGTCCGTCAGATAATTTGGATTTCGCCTAACTCGGATAAGATCTCAGTTTGGTTGGATCTGATTTACCATTCCCATAAGGCTCACTAGTTCTGCTTCCGTCACGGATATGCCAAATGCCTATGTTCCATTGTGCTAGGCAAGGCTGTATGTTGACTTTATTTTATTTTTTTGTTTTTCATTTTAACAGCAGGGTTAGCATTGCAATGTACTTACTTCAAGGGTTGATTATTCTTTTGTACATTCTGAACATTCCAGTCTAGTTCTCTCTGACATTCCAACTTTTGTTACCCTACATTCTCACTGAACCAGTTCATTTGTATTTGTGCATTCAACATTGCCATAGAGTTTTGCCATCTTTGATGTGTTTTAGTTACAGTGTTACATGAGTGTCGTCCACACACAGACCTGCCCTGGAACAAATTACTCCTGGAACGAGTTGTCACTAGGTTTGGAGGATGTGTGGATGCTGTTTAAACTAGTGCAACTTACCCCACTTGCGACAACTTACTCCACAGTATCGAGTAATGCTTACTTGTTCTAGGGTAACTTGAGCCATTTCTAATTGCTGTGTGGTCGCAAAAATGGTAAGACGGAAGTAATTATTAGTTTTGCATTCCTACCAGCTGTCCATCATCCTGCACAGAACCATAACTTCCGCCTGAGACTAGTTTTTGAGTATATGTGTGTGTGGACGCTCCACTTAAAAGTGGGGGTAATTTGTTCTAGGGTAGGCTGTATGTAGACAGGACTATCCCTATGTAAGTCCTTGTGTATTAAGGAATCTCATTTCTGACTAGTGTTTAAAGACTTTTGTGCCGTCCAACATTAGTAATGCTCAGTGATCTACTGTTATTTTCTAGTAAACATCTCCTTTTAGAGTCTTTTTATAAATAGTAAACATTATTGATGTGCATTTTTATAATGTGTAATTTTTCAAGTGTATCCTGTGTGAATATTAATAAACATTGCTTTTGAATTAAATCCAGTTTCAACAAGGCGTTTCACTTGGTGATTAGAAATTGTGTCTTCCACATCGGTTTCCTATAACAGCTTTGTACAGCAACTTTAGTTTTCGTATATTTTGGGTTAGCTCAGATAACATTTACTAGTGAGTAGCATTAAAGTGGCATTAAACGTGAAAAACAGACTAAATTGCATTATTCAAAGTGGTTCTTTACCTGAAACAGAAGTCAAATTGTTCACCATGTATTTTTGAGGTTTGTTCATAAAGACTTTGAATTTCTGTCAAAGCATTTCTTCTTAAGTTTCAGATTAAAAAATCTGTCAGCTGCTATTAACTTCTATTTTTCTCCCACAAGACAAAGCGCTTACAAGTTGTCAACGAATACAACATGCATCTTGTTGAGGTAGATTATGTTAAGATAGCGACGTTGTTCAGTTCCTGCAATAAATTAGCATAGTTAGGAGTATGCAAATACCTCTTTAAGAATTGACACATAATTGCTAATTACTCAAATAGTATCCATCTCCTAAACTGTAATGTGAAAACAATTGGACTGATTTTTTTATTCACTAATAGCGATCAAAGCAGCAGGGTAAAACAAAAGTTCTCGCTTGAGTCTCCATGAAACGGGAGTTCAGATTGAGATCTGCATTTAGAGTAAAACTGGAGATGTTTGCGATGTACTCGTTCGAAACGGAAAGGACAACACCTGTGTGTAACCGATTATTTCGTTAAGCGGTTCAAAGTAAACAAGAAAGTGACCGTGGTATGTTACTGACTTGAAGTATCCCGTAAGTACGCTAGAGATGACGCATGCGCGCACCCAGGGGGGGGGGGTTCGGTGGGCCGGGCTTGAATGAGCCCCCTCCCCCCACAGCCCATTTGGCGAAGTGGGCAAAAAGGTTCGCCTCAGAGAAATAAAAGTCCGGAAAAGTAGAAAACGAGAAATTAGGCCAATAAAAAAGGCACGTATTCGGCGAATGCACAATGCATAGCTCTGAACGTACCCCGTTTATTACTTTTTAAATTTTTTTTAGTAAAAGGTACACATTCTTATAAAATCGAGCAACCCTATTTTTAGGCTGAGTGCGCGCATGTGAAGTTGCCCCACTTGGCCCGGTAGTCGAATTAGGCCTTTTACTTTCAAGAAGAGTCAGCCTCGTAACGTTCCTTGCCGTGATGTGATTTCACGCCGCTACCAAGTGTTCGCCAACCGTTTTCTTGGATGTTCATGATCGGTAACGGAAACAGAACCACATCACGCAAAGAAAATGACTTGAAGCTGATTTTATTAGAGTAAAAAGCCGGATTGGATGTTCCTTTTTAATCAGCCAAGTAGGTCAAAGTGCAGCTTTAAACTTTGAAAGCTAGTATGTACATTTCCCCAAGTTAAAACTGGCTGAAAACGAAAATCGAGTTAGACCTCCGGCCCCAGTCACAAGGTATAAATGTGTGTGTGTGTGTGTGTGTGTGTGTGTGTGTGTGTGTGTGTGTGTGTGTGTGTGTGCGCGTGCGTGCGTGCGTGTGTTGTGTGCGCCATGCAAGAACAATTACTAATTCGAAATTACAAAATTCATTACAAGTAATAAACACACATTTCAGATTTCTTGTCAATCAGTTAAAAGTCTACGTATTTCTTCTGCTTTTATGAAATCTGCGCTGATTTCTAATAATATTCAAATTTTAATTTTAACTTAAATGTTCCCAGTTGCATGAAACAGTCCCAAATAGGGACTGAACTAAGTTCCCTTAATCTACTGCGTATTTGCAGGCTTGTGAAAACACTGATTGTCCTTATTATGCAGTTTGAGTATAATTACCACCAAATTTTCACCTTGTGAACTCTGCGTCATTGAATTCTCAGTATTACTGGTAATAAGCAGCGATCTAATTATTTTGATTGAATTAAGGGCTCAGTTATTAGTTATATTATTAGAAAATGTCATTAGTCAAAGAAGAGCTCATAATAAAGATAAAATGGTACAAAAATAATACATCTGTGAGTAATGAACGAACCAAATATGCAAAACATTTAGGGAACTTAGTTGAGTCATTATTTCAGTGGGGCTGTTTCATAGAACCGGTCACATAAGCGCTGTCCAGTCGCATCATCAACAACTGTGAGATATCTTAGTCTTACGTGAAGATAAAGCAGACGAAATTGCAAAAATGAATATCAGTTTTCACAGAGTTCAAATAAGTACAACATGGACAACGTCTCGAATCGCACTCTCAACACCTCCCCGTTTACCTTCCACAATCCTCAAATGATGATGGTGAACATTTAAATCGTGCCAAAAAGATAATACTTTTCTACACCTGTTACGTATATACTCGACAAACAGAGTAGTTACCTATCGGGGGCCAGTGTTTATGTGTTTGAAGTTGTGGACCTAGCTTTCGACCGAGACCGTCCGGGCCCTTCGTCAGCCACCAGGTGGGGCTGAACAACCACCAAGGACCACCTACTTATGTGACACGAAGACTCCCGACAGTACCCCCGACGACGGGAACAGGACGGGCTCGAGAGCTAATCCGCAAAGGGCAGTAACAGGTCGTCGATTATAGATAACTATTATGTAACGGCGCCATCTATGAATATTCATTCTGTCATCTTATAATAACATTGACTTGTGTGATTAGAACATCAGTTATCAATGTTTGTCTCTCAGTATCTAAGCGGCGTTATTTAAAAAACAGCAATATAGAAACACAATGGATAATAAGTCAGCTATCGAGTCGAGCAGTTCCTGACCCCTCCCAACGGCTCATCATATGAACATGAGTTTGACATCGCTAAAAGCTATTACACAAGACGCATTGGGTTAGGTCATCACAGGTCAAGATCAGCTATCGCGTCGTAAGTTTCGTTAGAGTTGACTTGTGTACGTACGCTCATGTTTATTAAGTGATTACCTCGTCGCACTGACAACCCATCCATAGGGAAAACGAGACAAGAGGTAAGAAACAGGGGCGTATCATCTGGGAGCGGGAGTGTCGAGGGTCTAACACTCTCCAACAACTGTTCATTAGTTGGGCAAAGAAAGAAAAAGTTAATCAAGGACAGAAAAATTTGGGCTAAGAGGTTCATGCAAATGTGAGTCACGGATTTGAGTTTTGAAAATGTGGATTAACTGCGGGTTTTCTTAGCGTTTTGTCATTAACAGTTAAAACTTTTCCTGTGTAAACATGATCGAAGAGGTGTAACTGTGAGAAAGTAGTGTAAGTAGTGCTCAATTTTCAACCAAGTTTAAACCAATGGCTGACAATTTGTTTTAGGGAAAGATAATCAATGCACATGTTGCGTATTTTGTGCTTGGCGCGATCAAATTAAATAAACTTCAGTAACCAAAAACGTTATTACTTGATTCTGTCTTTGCCGTAAAATTCATGCGTTGGGCGTGGTCATAAAAATCTTACCATTGAGCAACGGCGGAGAGAAACATTCAAGAATGCCCAGGTCGCCGTCACCATGCAGTAGATGAATGGAATTGTTCATAGATAACTTTCAAATCGTTTCAGACCTGGAGAAAAGTATAAAATACCAAGAGATTTGAGTACAGCTTTGGATTTTCTTGAATGCATTTTTATATATTTATTTAAACTTTTTTAAAATTACTGGATGACCATCAGTGAATACACTGATTTTCAAGTGGGCCTAGTCGGAAAGAATTACATGAAATAAAATACAGAGAGCTATGCACAATTAGACTGAAGAGATTAATGAAATAAATGAATTAGTTATAAAGTAGTTACTGGGTACAATTAGATGAATAAACAAGGTAAAATAGAGTTGTTTTTAGGTTTATCTGGCAGCAGGCAGCCAGAAACACTCCCCCATCTGGTACTGTAATTATGAAAGTACGGCAATTTGGTGCAAGGTTATGTAATGTATCGCCAGTCAATGACTGAGGTCTTAATTTGCTTAACTGTGGTCAATGAATGATTAACTGTCTTTGTCAGTCTGCTTGCAAAGTAAAACACCTGGTTAACCATGTCATAATTCCCGAAACAATAACAAGCAAAGACCATAGTAGTACAGGTTTTCACCAGCCTGCCCACAGGCGATGCCCTGAACTGTGATAAACTAGTCAAGGAGGCGGCATGAACTGACTGAGCGATGACTGAGAGGGGCGAACGGCTTCCCAGTTCGTGACCCGTCTGCAGCACTTCCTAAACAGGTGGATCAAGATGGTCTTGTTCCTCTGAGTGGCGAAATCCCATTTCGTTCCAGAGATGGTCAGCTTGGCAGGGGTACATTGACGCCTAGAGTTGATATGACTAGCACTCAGTCGTCAATGAAACAGCAGTTAACAATTGATTGACATAGGCCTAACATATGAAGCCAGGCCAGTCCAGTGAACAGAATGCTTGAGAACATACTAATAGGGTCCAGCATATTAGTGACTGACATGGAACCACAGCCTGGAAAATTTTAAGAGTCTGCATTTGTAAAACGATAGGGTAGATTCCAGAAAGTTCTAGAATATACTTGAATTGGTGAAAAGTTTCAGGCCATTGTAAGAATCTATAAATACTCAGGCACGGGTTGGTTTGAAGAGGTCACAACAGTTCACAGTCGCACAGTCACAGTTACAGAATCATCAGTTGAATGTTACCGAGTCAGTAGTAATTATCCAGCAACTCATTTAATTAGTCAACGAGTGCGGCAGTTAGTGGAAGTACTTCACTGACATCACCTAGGAATAGCCTTTACAGGCCTCGCTTCGTACACCAAGGCTAGGCGAGGTGCTTAACCCCGCGCGGTCTCTTTGGACCAAAGCAACTCTGACGACAGCGATTGGCGTCGATAACGGGATTTCGAATGCTCTTTTGTTAGATGTTGTGCGCTTGTAAAAATTTCCACCAGATTAGGTGTATTCCATCGGAAACACAATTAAGGGTGTGGTAATGGCGCTGTCTGCAAAGAATTTGGGTGAGTGGGGTGTGATTTGTAAACGCCAACTTAAAAGTCATGCAACTTAGAGGGCAGTACTTGCTGAAGCATTGAGCGAACATTTAAGTCGGGCATTGGCTTTGAATAGACTTAGTGTATAATCGGTCGAAGTCCATCAAGTCATTACCTCAAACCCATCTTCAGTCTACCATCGCACCGAAAGCCATTAGCACCGGTAAGTGACGACCTGCGCAAAACATCCATGAGGAAAAATGTAACAGACCCCCTGATCAAACTACCCCGGCACGTGGCCTTCACACGTACACTGTGCACAACTCGTTCATGTTGCCTAGAACCCAGCAGTCACCGACAAACCGTGGCTAAAACATGTAAAATCACACACGTGAAGGACATAGTTGTTTCGCGAGTATTCTCGATGTAAACTCAAGTAGCTTTTCTGTTGCCTCGCCTCTCGTGTCAGTCAACACTGTTGACACGTTATAGTGCCTGCTCACTTCCCAGAACATGTGCTTGAATTTTTACCAAGTGGTTGGCTTGGTCCTATAGGTAGGTACAGTTCCTCGTAATGAGATCTCTACTGGCTCACAAATATCACTGAGTCATGCTACAGGACCAAGTCGAAATTTCGCCTCAAACAGGTAGCTTACAATCATCTAACCTTTAAGTCAGCCAACTGTGACATTAACGCTTGGACCTCGGCCTCGCCAAAAAGCAAGACTTTGCTAGACGTGAGATATTGCCGTGTATTTTAAATGAGAACACGTGAATTTGGCTAGATTTTAAAATATAGGTCCTAGCATGGATCCAAGCGCTACTGAACGCACACCAGGAAACAACCAGTTACCGGGTACTATAACATATCCTAGCAAAATGGGGATTGGTCTGTGAGTGTTGAATTGGGAAATAAAGTTATCTCATTGTTTAAGCTCCATAAACAGAGGTTTGCAAGTGAATTGCGAGTTTTCTGGGTATATAGAATGCACCCCTGAATTCTATTCCATGGTACAACACAACTCAGGAATCAATCACTTGAGTAGTGCGTTCTTCGCAGCGCCGTCACAAGTGGCCCGAGTGTTGCTGCAAATCTGGACGCCATGACACCCGTCTGGACGCCATTGCGTATACACGAAATAGCTCTGATGGAATAACTATCATCGGGCAAAAATAGGCTGCTTCAGCATTAACTAGACTGGTTACATAAGATATAATTTTTCCAACGAGACAGGCACGCATGCGTTGGTGCAAGTTCGAAAATCACGGTTTCGTGTAGCCAATGGTGGGTAAAACGCCGCCGTGAGTTTCACGACGATGGCGATCAGCTTCAACACACGACTTGCCACAGGAACACCTTTCCCTTTGTGCGCGCCACAGTTCGGTTTTCAGGAAGTTCATGAGTTTTTGTCTGTCATTTTTCAGTGCACCCACTATGAGCACCAACTTGTTGATGAGCGGTATGAGTCGCGCTCGACTCTCTTTGAAATCGCCCTCTGCCGAGCAGGATTCGTCCAAGTCGGTTCGTCCTAGGATAGAGGATAGAACAAATAACGGAGAAAAGGTTAGTCACTGTAATCGATCTAAAATTTACATGATAAATGGGATATATAGCGTGTATAACCCAAAATAGAACACCCCTTCGCTTAATGCCCAGTGAAAGAGGCTCAATTAGCCATGGCGCGTCATGACCCGTCATTACGGCCGCTATCTTTTATCACAATCTTCCGACGCTGCGACACGGGTCCATTGTGAAAAGTAACCGCTCATGTTTACCTAATGCCGATGTACACATGTACAGTGCACTAGACGGCATTGTGTCAATAAGCTGCTTATCGTCGTTAAAAAGGCACAAACACACAGATTTTTTGATGCCACATCGATGGTAGTGAAAGTTTTACTAAGTATCTGTCGTTGACTCAAAGTTTCGAGGGTGTTTTTCTGTAGTTCTTAGCTTACTGTGTTTCGAGGTATAAGACCGACGCCTGCGCACTTATCGGTCGTCGCAAAATCATAACCACGAACAAAATTGATAAGCTAAATTGCAAAATTCATCCATAAGATTAATGTTCGTCCGAGGAGAGGAATTTTATACTCGAGAAGATTTTAATGAGACTTCATTTTAGTATGCGTTCTCGCAGCGTTATCCAGGTGTTAAAAGTGCTATTGAACCCTAGAAAAGTTTTTAGTGCCACAACGTTTAACGTTTACCGCCTTGATGACAATGTTTGGGTATGACCCGTAAACTTTTACCTGTAGACGAGTGCGTCAAGTGCTTTTTCTTATAAGAAACGCATCATTTAATAATGATGTGTATTTTAATGCACATCATTATTAAAAAAAAATAAAAAATACGGGCAAAGAGTCTCAGGTTGTCACAATGAGTATGTGAAAACAAATTCACATACGTCACGCACTCTTGCATGGAAAGAAGGCTTAGGCTCCCTGTTTAATATTCGCCATGTAACTATAGGGACTTCCCGTAGGTAATTGGGGTGCCTTTGTTTTCATTGGCCTCGTTTTGGAATGCCAGACATAGTCTTGTTGGAAACCTTCGAGCTGTATGGCAGTGTAAATATTTCCAATTTCAAACGTTTAGAAACAATGGAAACAAATCTATTCGGTTCAAATTTAACCCGACGAACTTGCTTGACTGACTCGTTTCGCATTTTCTTTTCTTTGATTGGTGTCGGGAAGGCGAGGAACTTTATGTTTGTCAAGTTTATCCAATTTTCTTGTTTCGGAGTTGCAGCCCACAACACAACAGTAATACATGTTGATTAGATAATCTATGCTACTACCTTGTTGGCATAACAACGAGGAATAGCGTAATGCACCGGAGAAAACTTGTAAAAAATTCGACAACAACAAAAAACTAGTCATATGGAACTGTATCAATGGCGGCGCGTAAATGAGGCTACAGAAACTGGTTGACGAATTTTCCTGCACTCTGGTTAAATACAGCGAAATTCGAGTGTCGTTGTGTCATTCGGGACGGTTTTAATGTTTTTAGGAGCAAATACTTTTGTTTACAAATCATAAACAAAATCGTGATCAGAATACACGTTAGAGAACGTAAATGTTTGCTACAGGATTTAATAAACGGCTAATGAAGAATTTAATCCTTCAGTATAAAGCACCATAAAGAGGGAAAATAGGGGCACTGGAATTTTGAGTCGGGTAATGTCGGGACGGGAGGAGACACACACATTGGATATGGAAAACAACGGTAGTCTACCTAGGAACATTACGACAGGGGAATACTAATTGAGGAATTGTAGGTTAGAATTATATAGGTACAGGGATATAGTAGTTCTGGTCACGAAGGAATGTTTACCTTTGGTCTCAAAACTCAAGTTAAAATAGATTTTCGCTATTTTTATGATTGTTTTTGCAAGTTTGGCCCCTTTTTTCATAGAAGATTTTGACTTGTTGATGGAACAACATTTAACCAAATCTCTGCATCCCTTAGAACTCTAAGAGGATGAAGTTGGATATTAACAGAAATGTAAAAAGAGTTTGTGGAATAAAATATAATTGATGATAATGATGAAACTGAGTGCACATATTTTATTACGGTAAAAAGCAAATGTGTACATTCAGGGTTGCAAATAGAATCAAAAAAGGGTGATATACATACATCTCATTAAGACCAATGCTATAACATCCATTTAGCAGCAGAAAGTTTGTCCCCAAATTCAGTCCCAAGAAATCATTGTTGTGAAAACAACTGCTTGTATTTTCTGATGCTTGATTTGTTTGCCATGGAACTGCACAAAACTGGATAGCACTGGAAAGCGCCAGATTTGCTTGATTATCATCTGTTATCATTCATAATGTTTATGAATATGACCTTGCGAATACGACCTTGTAAAAGATGCCGACATTTAATAGTTGTTGAATCTCTCTTGTTGTTTTCGCCCTACTTTCGTAACATATGTTTCGTGACAAAGTCAACGAGGACGGAATACTTAGTGACGTCGGACAGAGGCCCAAGTTGGCCAACGTACTAATGAAACACGTGCTATCAGGAAGAGATAACCAGGAAGGGACAACTGTTTTAGCGCATTTTAACGTATTTTCAAAGGTGATTTCAAAAGTAAATGTTAAAGTAGTCTGGAATCCAAGCATTGTGTTTGAAAGCTTAACTCTTTAGCTATAAAATGACACCACTTCTGTCCCCAAAGACTTCATATTAATGGCACTGGGATGCTTTGAACATGACTTGTTTTACCCTTCCAAAAGATGCCTCTTCCCAGGCATGTACTCGGGCACGATCCTCTTTTTTGAACCAACAGATGTCACTAATATATGCAAATGAGGCTCGCATCGTCTACGTCATACGATGTCATACGGCGCGAGCTTCCAATATTTGAACCCTCGAGTGAGTAGTGAATGACTTGAAACGCAGTTCTATCTGACTGGGCAGATCTAAGAAAATGAACTCATCATGCAAGTCAATGTTCAAAGGACATTGAATGGTTTCACATGAAAATACATTTAATTGTATTTGGATACGTTTGCATGTGTGTATGCGTGGACTTCGTCATTTTGCTTAAATCCAGATTTAGAAGCAGGTGTTAGTCAAGAAATT
>NMRA01000160.1:145639-277787 GCA_002633005.1 Phoronis australis
GAGTCTCAGAACTCCCACATGCAAATTTGATATGCAAATGAGGGAGTACTTGACTACTGCGCCATCTATACATCGACGGAAAAGCTTAAATACCCGTGACTGCGTGTGGGAAGTTGCGATTGAGTGCCCTGAAGTCGATATTTTTAAAGTACAATTACACCACTGTTTAAGGTTGCAAAGTGAGTTTTTTTGATATCCTTCTGTAGAAAAAGCTTTAATCTCTCTGATAAAATCATCTGTTTCCTTTTAAACGAAACTTAAGTCCTGAAATTAGACCGGGGAAGGAGGCCAAAAACGGCGGTTTAGCTAGTTGTCCCTTCCTGGTTATCTCTTCCTGGTGCTATTTATTTTCCGAAGAAGGGCATTCTTCACACAATCACTGATTTCTGGCCTCGTTGATTTGCCGAAAGGATAACATGTCTGATTAGACAAATTAAGGTTCAAAATGCAACTTGCAGCATTTACCAGAAACATCACGTGCGGAAGCAGCCGAAATTCTGCACGAAGCATCACGTGTGTGGAAGCAGCCAAAATTCTGCACGAAACATCACGTGCGGAAGCAGCCGAAATTCTGCACGAAACATCACGTGTGGAAGCAGCCGAAATTCTGCACCGTCTCAATTTATGAGCTGGCGATTGGCTAACCTGAGACATCATACAGAGTCACTCCTTGCTCAATAATGGTACATTTTGGGGGCATAAACATCCGCTCTTTTTTAAAAAAATGTGCTACTTAAAATGCGTATATTTTTCAAATATCATATGTTGAAGATATGCCTAGCTACACAGGAAGAACAAGGTTCCCCTGACATGGTTACAGAAGGAAAAGACTAGTACGCCCCGCCGAGCCTGATTTAGGATTGTGAAGACGCTCAATCCACCAACTACTCTACTACCTTCTGGAGACGAGGTTTTGTTATATCGAAAAACAGCGACTAAAATATTGATTAGGACTAAGACCACTGTGCCAATGGCTGATTTTGACCTTATCACTGGCATGGGTCCATCAAAGATCTTGTTTGCACAGAAGTCTCAGACACGTGAAGAAAGGCATAACTGGCAGAAAGTACACCCTATGGGATTTCTCAAAAATGAAGAAATCTTTCACTGCAACAAAGCCATGTCATTTTACCTTGCTACATCCACGGTGAAAAAATTGAGGTTACAAAAATGACCAAAAGGTGCCATTTTTGCCATATTTTACACACAAATTCACGACTGCCCACTGTGCAAGAAAAGAGACCATCTTCAGAATGCTGTTTCACTCTAGATTCCACAAATTTAGGTTAAAATGTATCATTACCAAGCAGTTTTCAGGCAACAGTGTCTATAGGTATCTGGATTCGCGCCAATAATTCAAGACCCAACAAGGATGTGCTCTCAAAATGGCCGCACTTCCGTATTCTAGTAGACAACTGCACAGTCCAAATTTCTGGACTCAGTTTACTCAAAACAGCTTCAGTGAACTACTGAATACCATTGGCAGCAATCACTTCCCATGTAGTCGGCAAAACTGTCGTCAAACCCGACCCACCCCGTTTTTTTATTTTTGGGCCAGGTACACATCTAGGCCTCTACTCTGGCCTTAGACCTCAGGCTTACTGTAACGTATCTAGAATTCTCCTGACGGTAATAGCCTACTGCAGCTCTGGCGACAAGGGAATAAACTTCCCTGCTTGGATAACACTGTCTGAAGCAATAAGTGCATCTTTAGCCATGAGAAAACGGGCGAGATGAAAACAACTTTATGAAAGTTAGTTGTCTAAATCAAAAGGCGGGAGTTATTGGCCTTACACAGGGGTATTCCAGATTAACATAATACAACCAGGTGTGCGGTCAGTAGACGCTAGGACCTACGCTAGGACCTAGCTAAAACCTAGTCAAAGTCACGTGTTCTTACTTAAAATACACGGCAATATCTCACGAAATCTCGCAAAGTCTTGGTTTTTAGCGAGGTCCTAGCGTTACTGAACGGGAGGCAGTTGTCTCACTGGCTTCACCAGAACTCGTGAATTAGCAATTTATAACCCACTGAGATCAACGGAGCCACTTTGAGTTACGCAACATCTGCCTGGTGTCTGGGTCGAAGTGTTGTACTTCGTTCACAAGGTAATCATATGAGCCCTTCCTGCTAAGTTCTTATTTGTTTAAAGCTTCATGAAACCGATTTTAACGCAAGCTAGTTCAGTCGAGCCCAAATAATGCTCATTCAACACAACTTCAAACATTTTTAGTCAAACTTACTGAATTTAACAAGATAGTTTTAGTTTATTTTTATTATTTACCTAATATGGCCGTCGTAATGACCGCGAGTGACGACCGACTCATGTATTGTGATTTCTTACTCAACTGCCGCCATGTGTAATGCGGTTTCCGCGGAAACCCGACGCGCTTTTTAAAAAACCTATAAAAAGTAATTGTCAAAATAAGCCAAATACATACAGGGCTGAAAATTAAGAAACGTTTATATTTTAGTGAAATCTTTCGACAGACGAAACTCATCATGCACGTGTTCTGGTGTATATAAAGACAAAAGTATCCCCAGCAAAGTTATAGCCAAGACGGAAACAGCAGACTATCTGGTATCCCACTCATGGCTGAGGACTGGGCTGTATAACTTAAGTGCTGACGTCACCGAAGCTGATCCCACCCGAGTTATTGTTATAAAAAACGGATCACTCGCACTACCCACGTGTCCCTAGTGGCAGACTTGTCTAGACCCTAATATCGCCCAGAAGGTGGCGTCGGGCAGTACACGGTGGAGCAACCGAAAAGTTCAGGGTCCACACTGTGCTCGGCCCATTATGAAGAATCGTGCTTCGATCTGTCGCCATAACGGAGATTTGACGAAGGTTTTTCAACCTTTAAGTGCATTTAATGGAGAAAAAGTGTATTGTTCTGTACCATGGCTGGGAACGTAATTGCCAGGCAGATAACGAGAGCCTCGGAATCAAATTGTGACAGAGACAATGAATGTGATTGCACGGAAAGTTTCCATCAGTCTATTCTTGTTCAAGATTTCATGGGAATTCATGCTATAGTCCACACATACGTCAACACCCAATAGTAGAAGATGATATGTAAATGCCACACAAATACAAAATAATACACCCCCATGTCCATACCTGTCGTCATAATACTCGTCAAGCTCGCTCTCTAACTTACAAAATTACTACTATCCGCCATTTCATAAGTATATACTGCCAACTGATCTGCCAACTTATCTGCCACTGATGACATTAAGTGCGGCGGGAAAACCAAACAATCATTAATATTTCTTTAAAATTCCTCAAATATTTCCCAAAATAAGTGCTTTTTTGTATCATAAAATTTTACATACGGCCTTAAACCTCAAAAAGTGCATAAATCTATTGTTAAAACGCTTAAAGAAAATGTTCACTTCCTTTTTCAGGCCAGGACATTGTTTAGTGAGCAAGAACTGATGAGACGACAGGCAAATCTCCGTCGCTACATGACAGAGGCAGAACTGGACGCATGCGTACTGACTTCAATCCACAACGTAAACTATTTCAGCGGATTTCATTATTGTGGTTTTGGACGCAGCTACGCCCTGGTTATTACTCCTGACCGTTCCGTGACGATTTCAGCTGGAATTGACGGTGGTAAGCCGTGGCGGCGATGCATTGGTGACAATGTAACCTACACCGATTATCAAAAAGACAATTTCTTCTACGCTGTTCAGCAAGAACTTCTGGATGTCAAAGGCAAGGTCGGACTAGAATTTGATCACGTGACCCTGGACGTCATGCAGAAATTTGACAGATTCTTGACCAACTCCAAAGTTGATGTTTCCTCTCCAACGATGTTGATTCGTTTAACTAAGTCGGAAGAAGAAATCGAAGTGATAAGAGAGGGCGCTCGGATCGCCAATGTGGGCGCCAATGCCATGATCGATTGCATCGCAGAAGGCGTGTCCGAATGTGACGTATCGTTGGCGGGAGAACAGGCCATTGTTCGAGAGATTGCCCGAACGTACCCTGAGTTGGAGTTGGCAGACAGTTAGTATACTTTACTTTGTCAAAAGGCATTCTGCGAAGTTGGTCTGTCTAAACAGCACATGAGCCTAACCCAAACTCATAATCGTAGTGGACAGATACAAGTTATGATTCGAGCTCTCGTCCTAACGCCAACCTTCCTCTCTCATGTTTCGCTCACGTTTCTCTCTCCTCATGTCCTAACAATATTGCAACTGTGTCTGTAATTAAGGGCGCTTCTGAACTAGGACTACTGGCAACAATAACATAACGACAACAGTAATAACGCTTACACTACGAACACCAGCACTGAAACTAAACCCTGGCACTAGCAATAACAGTGATACTATCATGATCAACGACAATAAATTTCCACAACGACAACTACACTAATATTAATAAAAATAACAAACTGACGGTGACAGCGAAAACCTTTCGTTTAGTAACCATAAACTTTTTGTATCTTGGTTCTTTATTATTCTGCCTTTGTGTGCATGGAAGCGGCTGTAAATGTTTCATTATATTTAAGTAGATATAACTTGCCTTCCATCACAAAAACAATTTTGGTTTTGTATCCCTTTCTTAGCGTTATAAAAATGGTCTCAAATTATCGCTAAATATTCAAGTTAGAGATGATTTCAGGCCTTCGTAAGTACTGACAGGTCGTTATAGCTTGAGATCGACCTCTATAAGTTGGCTTATCACGGCGTGTCACTTTGTGCACTCAAACTGGTCTCAATGAATAACGAACTGTCACTTATTTGCAAACTCAAAAATCATCAGCCAAGGAACAAGTTGAGGCCGATGCTATACATGAAAATCCATTTCTTGGATAAACACGCGTGTTTATAACCTCCGTTTAAAATTCCGTGTTTTGATATTTTCCAGCATGGGCGTGGTTTGTATCTGGCATCAACACCGACGGCGGTCACAATCCTCCTACATCACGAAAAATACAAAAGGGCGACATCCTCAGTTTGAATTGTTTTCCAGTGATTTCTGGGTATGTTACACGTTGAAATGGGAGTTAATTATATATTTGCAATTAGGCCTAAAGAATAGTTGGTTCTGGTCTGTGGCTTTTTGAAATTGGAAGTGGTGATGCGCTCTTTAAGGCGCTCACTTTTTCAAAGAAGAAAATACACTTGAGACGAGCAAAATAATGGGGATTTGCTTTTTTTACTCAGCGCTTGACAAATCACGGCCTTTCAAACCTTGCTTACCATTGCTTACATGACTTTGTGCAACTTTTCACTCGAACCAACTTTACTTTTTTGGCCTTAAAACGTATCTATAGAGAGCACATTTAAATACACGACACTTGTTGTTATTAACAGTCTTTATTTCGTTCCGTTCGTGTCCTCGGAACAAAGTTCTACACTCAACACTAGAACATTGGTAAAGCAAACGACCAAGACATGATTAAAAGACATGCGATATTTCTAAATATACTTGTTTCATTCTCAAATGGAAATAAAATGACGCAGTAATACCCCCACAGCATAAGCTGGAGGATACACAGTGGGACACGACAGGTGTGAAATACAGCAAAGAATGTCAAATGAAAGGGGTAACAGGAAAGTCACGCAAACAAGTGTAACGTGCGGCGCGACCCTGTTTGCTGCTCATTCAAAACAGGCTTCTCAAATGCAATCAAATGGGACTCCAATACTTTCAATCGCAGCACATCGGGCTCTACGTATCAAATCGACGTGTTTTCACAGTTTCTTGACATCGGGTGATTTTACGTTCGTGACATTGCAGAAAATGTTCTTGGGTGGCGCCATTTTGAAGATGCATAGATAACCGACGGGAAAGACTGCAAACCGTTTGACCAATGAATTTGTATGCCCTATGAAGAATTGTCTTCGTTCAAATGTCAAGCAATGTTACGAATTTACTTATATTACTTGGTATTGTTGATCTCTGCATTCAAATAATCCTTTTTTGTTCAAGGAGTATTATGGCGTATTGTGGTCCGCAATAACAATGCTCGGAAAATGATGGCGTAGTCTTGAACATTGCTCAATTATACCCATAGACTATCACTAGGCTGTATGTCGTATTGAAGCCAAATAGCACAATCACTAACATGAATTTCACGAAGAAACCACCTAGTATTCTGAAAAGTACAGTTATGATATCCTTAGGATTTAAGATGTAGTGAAGACCTTCTGATAACTGTTAACAGGAAGAGATAACCAGGATCCCGCCTCCCGTTCAGTAACGCTAGGACCTCGCTAAAAACCAGGACTTCGCGAGATTACGTGAGATATTGCCGTGTTTTTTTAAATGAGAACACGTGACTTTGACTAGGTTTTAGCTAGGTCCTAGCTTAGGTCCTTGCATCTACTGAACGCAAGCCCAGTTATCTCTTCCTGCTGTTCATAACTACTTCCGTTTCCAGGGATGTTCATGGGAATTATGGAATGGTTGAGCAATCAAACAAATAATTCTCCGTAACATTCTCCGTTTTCCGTTTTGTATTATTTTGTGTATAGACTTGAATATTGCAGCGTAATTGATATCCTGACTATCTCAGTGGCACGGTCTGGCGACGAAATGACTTTATGAATGTGAAAGAGATCGCGGCGTTGACAACTTGGGTCTTCGATTTCCGCTCATAGTTTAAATTCAATGAAAACGTAGAAGTTACTGATGGCAGCCAATGAGGAATATATATTTATCTCATTGGTGGCAGTCTACACGTGTTACTGTCCACTATACCAGTCGATTTTCAAAGAATTCCTCAGACAAACCGATTGGATCCAGTTGAATTAAGTTCATCGCATTTGTTTTCTCGTCCCTAATCTTATTTTGATGTTGACCTTATCTTCGATGTCATATTCCTGCCTGTCGGAAGTCTTGTCCAAGTTCTCGCGTCTCAATTAAACATGTCTCGTCTGGATCTCATAATCCTCTACCGCAAATATGGATTATAAGTTGACAGTAAAATTGATAAAAGTCGGCATGCGGGCCCTATTATTACAGTTTTGAAGACCGACCGTGCCACATTTGTTTTTAGCCGCCACTGTAATTCCGTGCTCTCACAAGTTTTAACGTGGTTCCCAGGGCTCCCACTGTGACGTCACTCATAGCGTGTGAACCAATCTAGAGAGTTATGTGGAGGAGACAACCACAAATCCATGACCTTAAATAGGCTACGTCTAGAAAAAGATTTTTTTGAGAACCTATAAAGCAACAAAATCCTTTTTCAGATACTATGCTGCTTTAGAACGCACAATGTTCTTTGATCACGTGAGTGAGGATGCTTTAAGAATTTGGAAAATCAACTGTCTCGTGCACGAGAGAGGCCTGCAAATGATCAGACCGGGAGTACGATGTTGTGACGTTGCATTAGAACTCAACGCCATCTATGAGCAACATGGTCTCTTGAAGTACAGGAATTTCGGTTACGGACACTCGTTTGGCGTCATAAGTCACTATTACGGACGTGAAGCAGGTGAGTTTTGTAGACGAATACAAAACGCACGCATTATGAATGCGTTGATATATCAACTGTATTACTCGTCAAATATAGGTAGACCCTATGAAACTGTACGCAAACAGTTACACATAGTTAAGGATGGATTCCTCGAATACCCAAGGTTATAGTAATGTTAAAAAACAGCTTTTTTGGCGATTCCATTGTATTTGTGCCCTCATTTCAATAAGAATATCGTCAGTGTGATCAGTTCCAGGTCTACCCAGTCAGTGCCTTCTACGATTCTACTCTACCCCACTGGCGTCCTCAGCTTCTGATCGTCCCCCGCCCAATACACTATAGTAGTAGTATTATATACAGTGTATTAGGGGCGATCAGAAGCTGAGGACGCCTGTGCTATACCCATAATGCTGCGTGTTCGCAGGGCACTTGGCCAACCATTGTAAGATGCTGCCGTACTCCTCAATAGTTTACATTGAGATTATCTCGTTGTTTGTCATTCTGATGCCAATAAAGCTTTATTGTTGCATTAGTTGTAATGCAGACATAACAAATAAAAACTGCGTGAGCCATGGCTGATCGATTTTCATTTGTCCGACTCTGCTCAAAAATGTGTCAAAGGCCACCCTTTAGAACAGTCAGGCCCCTAGCCAGGGGGGTTCGGGGGTTCGATCGAACCCCCCCGAAAAATGTCCAGCCCCCGGCAGCATATCCATTACGGTTAGGATATATGTATATGAACAACGACAACAAAATTGTTGCACTTATTAATGATATTACTAACTACAATAATAATCAAGTTGGTACTAGTCCCGCGCCAGATAAACTAGACAATGAGTTGTAAGTTTAACGAGTTTAATTCGCAGCCGACAATTCAACGAGGAGGACCCGGAAGGGCTCCCACCAAACACAGTCGTACGAATAACAATGCAATGGCGTGATTGGCCTCTTCTGTCACAGAACGTAATGAAGTAAACTTACACTAAGAACGGGTAGTAGAAAACAAAAACAGTAAACACAGTGCTAATAAGATTCCCAGTTACTATGGCGTTAACAAAGTACAAAGTAAAATCAGTCATAAAGCCAATCGTCTGTTAGTTGCCAATGAGGTTTGTGGCGCTGCCTTTGCGATCTTCTCTGGGCCTCTATATGAGCAGGGAATACGGGGGGTTCAACAGCAAGCGTTGTAGTAAAACCAGGCTGGCGGGATGCATCAGGGGGAGGAACGCTGGTGGCACAGCTGGGGCGGCAAGTGGGCCACGTTAAGGTAGTACACGGTCGTTGCACCATGGACAGAGCTGGATCGCAGGACGAGGGCAACGATGAAACGGATACTGGAACAGCGGAAGACGGTGGGAACTCGTCGTCGTCATCGTGGCCACAAGGGGCAGTGACAGGTGATGCAGCTGGAATGTCAGTAATCTCTGACGGAACACGGTAACACTCGCTGCGTTTGACACGGTAAGAAGCATTACGTAACTGATCTCCAGAAAATTTCCGAACACAGCTGGATCCATGGTTGATGGAGCGCCGTTGTCGATGGGAAGAGATCAACAAGTTGTCATGAACTGGCACTTGGCAATTGCTGAACTGGTCGCGCTGAAACCACATATCTCTGGCAGACAATCCGGTGGAGCGAAGGCGGCTGTTCAATCGAGCAACATCAACGGCCAGCTGTAAGGATTGCCGGCTCCATGCTCATCACGCAGTAACTCGTGTGACATCTCCTGTATGGCCTTCTCTGCGACAGGGTTATGGTCGGGATTCTTGATGCATCCGATCTCAATTGAAATGCGATGATGTTCTAGGAGTTTGTCCTTTTGAAGAGCCTGGAAACCTGAAGCCGGATGTGTACGGATAAATGTACGAAGGCCGTCTAACGAGCGCAGTTCGAGACACATTTGGAGAAGACTATTTCGGAGATCCTCGTGGCGTTCAGTTGCAATGATACAAGCCGCTGTGTAAGAAGAGACGCACTCTCGGAGTACCAAAATCAGCTGTTGCTCGCGCTTCATGACGTCAGCTGCAAACGACGTCCCAACGGTCGCAGGTGTATCAGAGGTACTCTGTAGGGTCGTGGTCTTGGGGAAAGAGCGCATTGAACAACATTGATGGTACATGCAACGATCAATGGCAGACTCTAAATCAAATTCAAAGAAGTATCGTTGGGTGACAATTTTCTGTTGATGGGAGGTGAAGTGATCCAGCCGTAAATGAAGTGCCGTGAGTAAGCCGTCCAAGATGGGACGTGGAGCGATGATGCGCTCTTCATAAGCGACGAGAGGCTTTTTTCGCCGAGTCAAAATAAACCATCTGACCCGGAACCTTCGAAGGAGTGAACACGGCGTGTACCTGGCAAAGCTGCTCATCTCGTCGTAAAAATTGTGGTTCATCGGTGCTGTTGAACAGGCGAATCTGGCGGGTTGTGGCCATAGCTGGGAAACACCCGTGGAGCGGATGCTAATGCTGTCGCAGCGAGGTTCGATTGCAAGATGTTTTTCAGGATCGGTGAAATCGGACGGGGCCTCCAACTCAAGACAATCACCAGGCCAGATGGCTGTTGCGTGAGGTGGAGCACGTAATACGTGGAACGGCCGTGCTGTGGGTCGTGGGTATTGGTTTACGGGTTGGCCATAAGTGTATGTAGATCCGTCGGCCAACGTAATAACCTTACGAGCAGGTCGTACTGAAATGTCGTTGTAAGTCATAAATGGGGTTGCTGCCGAGACGCCTACGTCAAGAAACTCGATAACAAGACCGTGAATATTTGTCACGTGTGAAGACAAGTCGAGTTTCTCCCACAACCTGTAGAGTAGATGTACCATCGGCCTGGAAGGCGGTTTGGGAATTTTTACGAACTTTCGCGCCCAACGAACGTGCACACGATGCGCTAATCATGTTTCCTGTTGCACCACAATCAACTGTCAAACGCACGGGGGTTTGACCAACAAATGTGTCGAGATAAGGAGACTGGACTATGTGGACGCGAAGCGCGATAGCGGAGTCAGGACAGAACTGCTCGCAAGATATTGTGTCTTGAGCGAAGTCCTCCTCGGTGGCGTCGTCAACGTCGGTGGACCGGGCCTTGAGAAAGGCGCGCTTGTCGTCAGGCGGGAGGAACGGGCACCGAGACAAGAAGTGGTCTGAGGGAGTGCGGCGGGCGGTGGTGCATAAGACGCACGACGGGATTCTACGGCGGCGAGGGGGGTTTGTCTTCGAGCTGGTTAAGCGCATGGAGCGAGTGTCCTCGATACACCTAAGCTCATCAAGTAGTGAGTTGATAGCTTGAGAAATTTCAGTCTTGATGGAGGCAAGGGACTTGTTGCGCAACTTTGCGCCGTATCGTTGCTTAACTAGTTGGGGTAAACCTGAGTTGACCATCGGTAACCATAAGAACACAATAGTATTTTCGAGGGAGGGAGTCATGTCTTCGTCGATGTCGACAGCTTCGCCATGATGCGTGCGTTATGCCACACCCAACGGTGAGTAAATTATCCTAAAAAAGCAGTGAGGCGCTGGAATAGGTCTTCATGACGTTCATTTGGACGTAATGATATGAGTCCCAGGTTTAAGAAATGTAGAATTACGGGATATGATGGGACAAAAATTAGCAATTTGTCCCAGCATGAGTTCTAAATGAGCCAGTTTCATGTGAGCAGAATGCCGCTGCGGTTTAGGCGTGTCGTCGGGGTCGTCGGTCAGACCACGCAGTGGAGCAGCGACTGTTTTTTTAGCCAACTAACGCCGTCGACAAGAAATGACGCAAAGTCAGGGTCCAATGAAAAGATGTATAATAAATTCTGCCTCCAGCTATCAAATGAAGTAATGGTCTCATTTTTAGTGAGCGGCCACTGTTTTAGAGCTCGGGTTGTAGTCATGCCATTGCCACCACGCCAGATAAACTAGACAATGAGTTGTAAGTTTAACGAGTTTAATTCGCAGCCGACAATACAGCGAGGCGGAACCGGAAGGCTCTCACCAAACACAGTCGTACGAATAACAATGCAATGGCGCCGTAATCACTTCGGGCCGTACGTACGTGGCAACTTTGCCAAGTGACCAGGAGTGAGTTCAGTAACGCTAGGACCTATGCTAGGACCCAGCTAAAATCTAGCTAAAGTCACGTATTCTCGTTTAAAATACACGGCCATGTCTCACGTAATCTCACGAAGTCTTGCTTTTTAGCGAGGTCCCAGCGTTACTGAACGGGAGGCAGACGTTTTTGTATGGCTGACAGGATCGTGCAGACGATTATCGGACATTTCATGTTATTACATCGCGTCCACCACGTACGTTGAACGTGCGTTATGGCTATACCATAGGGTAACAAGGACCTAGAAGTAAATGTCTATACTTACATAGCAGCGAGAGCTCCTAAAAAGTAGTATGTGAATGCCTTAAAATCGATCAATCAACAAATAGCAGAACAAACTAAGTTTATCTGTTATAGTATAGTGGCCTGCATAGTGAAGTGCAGAAGTTCGAATTGAAAGGGATCATCGAATATTTTGTTCATCCCATGCACGATTTGGTCGAATATTTTGTTCATCCCATGCACGATTTGGTTGGGGATAGGTGGATAATACGCATTTTTGTGTACCTCTTCATTTTTTAATTTAGTACACGTAACTTCAATAGGCAGTCCTGTGTCGCCGCTCAAAAAGAAGACATTTCACTACCGTGTGTTCTTGTACTGAGAAAATCCCGCCGGCGAGCACATTCACATTATTTGGAAAATGTAGGTTTAGACCTAACAAAAACCGTTGGTCAATGAAGAAGTCTTCTCGCCATTCAAACTGTTGTCAATGGCGCACGACCTCGCCGACTTCATACGAGCAGCAAACTTGATGGCATTTACGAGGTTAGATGTCACTACGCAGAAAGTTCACTACAACTCCGAAGGTTCACTGCTCCGAAGGTCTACTACTCCGAATGTTCACTATTCCGAAACCAATTTCCATCTCTGACAGTTTATTACTCTGAATGTCTTCAAATTAGGCTAAACTGACATGCATAAGATGTTGTATTTGTGTCCATTTAGTAACCGTTTAAAGCATGCATGGGCGGGGCAACATAGGGGGCTGGGGGTTATATCCCCACTTTTTTTCAGTGCTGCGCCGCACATGTACAAAAAATGAATAGGTCTTAAAACCGTGATTGCATTGTAAGGAAATGAGTTCAGTTCAAATCACTAACAAACATGATTCTTGAATTTAAAACGACTCGTCAAACAGGGACATCTGGGGCACGGAGATATTTTATTTCACGGCTGCTGCGACTAATGGACGGCTTTAAATTTGAGGACACCGAATGTGACTCTCTGACACGATAAAAACTAGCACGGATAAGGTAGTTTACTGCATTTAGTTTCAACCCCGCAGTCATGCGCGTAGTTCCGGTGCGGTGAAGTAGCGGATTAACTTTTCAGTCTCGAGGTGAAACGATCATGGACTGGCACCCCCACTTACTTCAGTGCTGCGTCGCCCATGATTCATGGACAGCGAAAAATAGGGAGCTGGGGCCTATAGCCCCCACTTATTTCAGTCCTGCGCCGCACATGAGAGGGGATCTTGACATGGATTTGTAAATGCATCGTGGCTGAAAATTCATCATTATTCCTACTACATATTCTTTTAAATATGCAATTACGTATTGATATTTTTGTATTCATAAGAAAAGAAACCCAAATTTTGTGCATTAGTACCCGGGCTTTGTTTTCTGTATAGGTACACCGGTCACTGCGTCAAATAACCGAAATATCGTCTATTTTGCATATGGAAGTAAAAAAAATACACCGGAGTCCGAAATTTCATATATTTTCAGAGTTGTGAACCTTCAGAGTTGTGAAGTTTCGGAGTAGTGGGCTGATCCCATTTCCAACGCTTTGAGTAACTCAAGCAACAAGGCGCAGAATTTCATGTACAACCTGAAAAAATTTCGTCCGACTAAATATTTTCTTCCGATCATGTAGTTTAATCACTCATATAAGCACGCATGGTTTGATAGTTTGTCAGAGAGTAACGCTCAGTAATCCAAAAAGAAAACTTTCTGGACCACATTACATCGGAATTTGGAACTCGTCTTTCACGAGTAACCGTCATGGCATCCTCGCTTGTGGGATAGGCCTACGAATACCGTCTCATCTCAGGAAAACGGAGGTGAGAGTCATCGTCGTGTATACTGATTTCCCTTACGCCGAGTTTAGTTGCGTAATGGCGCTACAGAAAAACCTACATTGCCAACGTTTGCGAAATATAATCAAAAGGTCCACACTTTTAGAAATTCGAACCACCCCCCACAGAATGCTGGCTACGGGCCTGGAACACCTAGAATGCATTTTCAACCGTCGCGACAGAGGAGAGTAGAATGCGGGATGTGGGTGTCGTAGTGGATTCCTTAATTTTTGTCCCCTTGCTATTCTGAAAACCCCACTTGGAACAACATTGGAACATTTCGGCAACACTCTTTGTGCGTAACAACGGTGCTGCCGGATCACCCGTTTCCATGTGTGGAAAATCGTGCCCTTCCTGTGCCCTTATTATGAGGCATGCACGCATCCAGAGCAAATTAAGATTCACTCCACAATGTTTCATTTCTTCTTCCAGCAATTGAGTTCCGGGAAGACGTTGACACGGTGCTTCAACCGGGTATGGTGGTTTCCATTGAGCCCATGATTACCATCCCTGAAGGAATGCCTGGTGCAGGAGCCTACCGCGAGCATGACATACTTATTGTCACCAAATATGGTTCTGAAAACATTACCAACTTTCCGTACGGTCCTGAACATAACATTGTTCGCAAGTAAATGTTCCACCGAAACATATGATTCATTCAGTTTCCTTTATGCTATAAGTACTGAATCGTGTTGACTCAACTGTCTTGTTTGCGACACTCTTAATATACGTTTGTTCTTCCAATATGTCTTTTGTGTTTTATAGAATCCTTTCCAACTTTCAATTTGACATAGGTACTAACTGTAGGAGCTGGTGTGTGTTGATCTGAATGTTATTTCATTTATAATTTTCCCCTTTAAAATCAGCGCATATATAAACAAAAGCATTGCATAAATCGACGTTTCGGTTTATTGTCACTTACCCATTCTCAAGACAAATGTTGGGCAGAACACTTCAGTCAACTGGGTAATAGACTGTTCTCGACCTGTGTTACCTGACTGGAGTATTGAGAACGATTTATACTGAGAATGGTTTAGTGACGATAAACCGAAACGTCGATTAATACAATATCTTTGTTTACATTATGCGCTGATTTTAAAGTTCGTTCTCATATTTCAGCCAAAAACAAATGTGATCAGTTTTCCCCTTGTTCCTAAATGAACAGCATGATGGTGTTTTTCACATGAGAACATTGAAGTTATGGAAATAGAATATTCTGTTCAGTTTTTACTATATTAAGTACATGCCTGAACAAAGAACGAGAGGTATTGGTTAGCTTTCGTCGGACATGTTTGAGTTCTCTTCAGTGTATTTGGTTTTTATTTTTGATTAAAATGGTAATTAGACAGTGAGGTTCCTCAATTTTTGACAAGGTATCGTTTCTAGCCTTTTCCCCGAGTCACTTCCTATTCTTCTTGTTACCCCCTGTGCTGTTCACCAGTGATATATTATCAACTGTAGGCGCAGCATCCAGCATGCCAATCATTTTACATAAACAACGAAGTTATGTAACCGCTCCACCCAGGTCCTGGGTACAGTTCAGTAGCTGTCTTGGGGCGAGAAAAATCTAGACAAAATCACGTGTTCTCATTGAAAATACACGGTAGCATCTCGCGTAATCTCGCGAAGTCTTGCTTTTTAGGCGAGGTACTAAAGCGAATTCCTGACGAGGTCCTAGCGAGGTCCTAGTAAGTTATTGAATTCTACTTTGCTGTTATGTCACGTCGTAACACAAGAGCACTGAATCTCTGATTCGCTATACAGTGCCGGGTTACAGTTAACTTGAAGCAGCTCATAAGTAGTTTAAATAAAAACGAAAGCAAAAATTGCGAACTTTCGACGGCTAAGTCTCCGTGAAGCTCAGCTTGCAGGTATTGTATTTTCTAATCACCATATTTGTTTACAGACTGTTTCCCACTTTCACTCGTGCACTCCACTCTCTACCTGTCGAGTCTGTCGACCTGTGTGTTATCTTTGATTTTAAAGGCCACTCATGCCGGTGACGGTTCGGAAGTGCGAATGTTTCAGACGTCCATAGACAAGCGATTGGGATGCTACGTAAAAAATATAGACACACGCGCATCGTCTTTGAATAACGAAAATAAACTTAATATTCCCTTTTGATTAGTCATTGAGTCAACCTTGTGCCTAGGTTGAAGTATCAAATGCCACAACAACGATTTTTGATAAAACTTTAGCGGATTATTTTAGGACTATTTCCCCTGCTTGATATTTTTATCCCATATTTGGAACAACATCTGCAGGGTAAGTTAGCTAAAAGAAAAATTATATTCAATTTCCGCATTTATGTTTTATTACAAATATTACGGGTACAATACTTTAAAAACGCAAATGCTTCAGATAAAAAGATAAGTAAACTATCTCTGTCGAGATACTGTAAAATCGCTCACGGGTGAGTGACATACTATGTAAACAACGCTTTCGCAGCAGTGCACGTTGGGTAAGGGGACGATTTCACTAGAAACGGAAGCACAAGTATATGAAGTATTCATCGAAAGCAGAAATGGTCTCTTGGTATTGTTTTTGATGTCGGATATTACAAAATAGTGCTATGCTGGTGGCTGGAGCAAGCCTAGTCCTAGAATTGACAGAAAACATATCGAGGACAAGACGACATTTTTGTGAATTCACAACTAATTCGTCTAAGGGACAGTGCACGAGAAAGGAAACAAGAAGTTATCAAAAGCAGAAATGGTTGCTTGGTATTGCTTTTGACGCCCGGTACTACAAAACAAGCCATGCTTTCTTCGTCTCATTATGCCGCATGTGGTTACATGTGAATATAATCTGACTGTGTCGTTCTTCATCAAGAGCGACGGAGATCCGGGGAGGAGGTGTCCGGGGAATTTTGTAGCAGGAGAAATACGGCAAAAGCCGGTGCAACAATAAAAGTATTACACTGGCAATCAGTCGTAGAGATCAAAAATATTCAACCACCACTTCTTGAACGCCACTTTAACTGGTCCACTAGCAATGTCATTGTATCTAACGAATCAAGATCTTCGAGAGCTATAACTATTTATGTCTGACATAATTAAATTAATTTGTGTCTGACATAATTCGTTAAAACATCGTACATAATTTATTAATGTTACCCTAATTCTATTGATATCAGACATAAATAACATTAATATCCGCCATTACTCAGTATTTATATCTAACATAAATCGTATTTTTGTCTGACCTAAGTCAACCAATCAGACTTGTCGTTACATTCATTGATTCAGCCCGCAATGTTTCCAGCCGATTCAGTACCCTGTATGATTTTTAAGCAGATATACGAAGCTGTCAGAAAAGTGTAAAAACTCCATAGAAGCTCATCAAAATTAATTTCATGCTTCTTTTACCAATGTCAACCAGTGTACTTTTGCATTTTACCCCTTTCCTGGTTTTATATGGAATCACTCTTCAGTTGCCTGTAGACAATTACATCGCTGTGTACGCCATAGGCTTAGAAGCAGACAGGGTTGTTGAAGAAAAAGTAAGGAAGCGCTTTTTAAAGTGACAATTTTAAGTGTAACAAATATTTATTCGGTGGTCGAATTTGGACTATCACCCGTTTAAAACACAAGAGTTAGTACAGAAAGCGATGGGAGAGCATTGTAGTCCTTAGACTGGAAGCCAGCCTGGGGGCCTTGGCGCAAAGCTGTATTCTGAGTAATGGCAGATATTCATTAGGTCACGTGATGTGACCAAAAAGATGGCGGGTTGAACGGAATAAACAACATGTATCCACGCCTCACTGAAAAAGATATATTTATACAAACTTTTTTCCTGAAATGAGAATAAATTCATTTGTGAAAATATCTATAACTACAATAGTGTGTTTGATGTACATGTAGTGTTCATGGCGATAAATAATGGTAATATGCTATGCTATTATTTAGTTTTGATACGAAAGTAACACAGTAATGACGCAAAATGTGATTAATTCGTTGCACCACACTTATTTTGTAACCTTTTTCACTTTCTATAAGTAATAAGTTCATTATTGTTCCACACACCACGATGCGTTCCCGATCGCATAAACAAACACAAATTTGCGTTCTCTAGTCGATCGCTTCTTTCATAAGAAGTGTCGAAAATTCAAAGATCCTGACAAAATTACGAAAAACAAGCGTTGCGTTATATTTTCACACATATTTCGTCATAACTTAATGGTCAATTTATTGATATAGTGCCAAAAATAACCGCAATTTGCCAATAGAATACGCTAAGCGCTTCCAATGGTATTCAGACTACCTTTAGTCCGACAAATGCCCTCAATCACCATAGGCGGATTTAGGGGGGGGGGCCCAGGGGGCCCGGGCCCCCCCCTTGGCTGCCGCAAACTTGAAAAATAAAACAGTAAGAGCGTAGGGAAATGGTGAGTTTATTAATTAACCCCGGTAATTAAAATTATACGGATGAAAAGAAGATTTAAATGTGTGCAGTTTTAGTGTTTGGGGGGGGGCTCAAACCCAATTTCAACTGTCAAATTCGGAACACGGCGTATTCGTAAAGGCTCTCCCGCGATATCCCAGGCGACCGGCAGTGGCGCTGCGCACTACGACTCCGTTTTCGTCGTCTGCTCCACTGTGCAATGAAGAAAATTTACTTCATTTTTTAAAGAGAATGGAACCTGAGTGACGATGAAAAAACAGAAGCTGCTGGTAAGATGTGAATTTTAATCGAAGCCTAAGTGAATCACTCAGAAACTCGCAATACTCTCTTTGTCAAACCTTATCTTAAGACGATTTCCAAAGCAATCCCGTTATTATTGCCAACACGAAAAACGGATTTGGTCTTTTGGGCATTTGAAGACTATTTTAAATACGACAAATTTGTTAACAATTGATGGCACAAAATATAAAACGTGTAATAAGCATTACGAAAAGAAGTAGGTTTCGCGCGCAAACGCTGTGGACCATAAATAAGTTGGTCTTTTAGTATGAAGTTTGCAGTTCCATCGTGGTGGTGTACTGGTAACGCACGCGCTCTCTAGCCGCCAGGTCGTGAGTTCGAGTCTTTGGTTCGTTCAGTTTTTCCTGTTTGACACGTTCTCCGTGTTCTGTTTTTTTCCTTTTTTTCTTGGATAATACTTCAGGAAGCAAGGAAAATGCTTGATTTTTAGAGGTAAAAACAGAAAAATTTCCTGAGCGGGAGGGGTGTTTGACCTCCCCCCATACGGTGCAATGCTTATCTACAATCTTGGTTCAGTTTGCGCAAATGCTTACAGCCGGACAAAATGTTGGGCCCCCCCTTGTGATATCCTAGATCCGCCACTGATCACGGTCACCTGCCGTGGGTCCGGTCCCTGACCAACAAGGACGCCGGGCAACGGCGCCGCCGGGGACACCTTTTTTTCTCTCAATTTTCTCTCTTCTACATGTTTATCTGTCTTTCTTTCTCGATTTCCACCTGCCCTGTCCTACGCCTATGCCAAACGCCACAGTTTCACCTTGACGCCAGCAAATAGAGAGGCCCGCCTTTGTTACCAGGTCCCTCCGACTGGAGCTGGCTGCATATGGCTACAATCCCTTGCCGGCTTTCGACATGGCATTGTGTTTGTCCATTATTTGAAGCCTTCCCTGGTCGTACCAGCCATGTCATTTTACGACTGACACACGAAAAGAAGATGTTCATTACCATGGGCCACAGAACCAGAGTTCCTCTATACGATGGACTAACATGAACACAATCGGTCGGGAAATCACTGAACAGTGTCCACCAGATGTCTCTTGATATACGGTAATCGCAAAAGAAGAGGGAGTGACCTAAATAGAAATGGGTCATTGCGCAACTGCACTCCGTCGCTTCCGATGTCGACCGCAAAATTTTTATGTTTTGAAATGAGTAGCCACTGATGAAGTCATACACGAAAGTTCTTTTTATCTTTCGTCAGTTTAAGAGAATGTCATGATTTTCAGGTAAGTTACTTGTGTTTGGAGGTGTCACCTTTTTGCCGTTTTAGTGTGCAACAGTGACTACTTGTTGCTGCTTTTTGGGTTCCGACTCCGTGGTGAGGACTCAGTGGAACTTTTTAGTTTTTTTAGACTTAGTCCAGACACACCGGCATTTCAGAACGCGGAAGGCGTTACTCGAGTCATGAGTGTTGTAGAGTATGATTCATATTCCTTCATAAGGCAAATAGATTTTTATTCTGAATTAGGCCCATTGATTGTACATGTAGAAACCTTGTAGAACTTGGGAATATGTGAAGCAACTTGACAAGTTCACTCAAATAATCACGTTCATGTTCATAAAAATTTGCACTACATTAAAAAGCAAGTTACATTTGAATGAAATATTGTCAATTTTGACCAACCTTTTCAACTATGGGCGACCAGTTTCACCAAACAATAATCGATTTAGCCATTCTCATATACCTCCGGTTCAGCAACACAAGTTCCGGTAAAGGAGAAAATGGTTGATCGCGAGGCCAATACAGTACAGTCAAGTGACTTAATTATCGGACGTTTTGGCACATTTTGCATTATATTTAATTGAAAATACTACGGATTGTTGTAAATTCTTTGCTGAAATAAAGAATTACCTTTATAGAATTGTTGTGTTACTATATCTTGTCACCAAAAGCCACATTTATGTTCCGACTGAACTTTAAAAAACACAACAAGCAAACCTTCGGAGAACCTAAATATCGGACACCATGTTTCCCCATACGCCACACCGCGGAAAACTGACTAACCACGTAATGGCCGCGGGCACCTTGTAGCCAAATTTCAGCTCGAGTGTTTTGACATATATGCTGCTAGAACACAGGTCCATTCGCAACAAAATTATCCATGAAATGAAATCTGATGACGGCGCCAAGTCATTTCGATGAATTAGTGCAGACGACTAAAGCACGTGCAAACTCACTGCAATTTTTATTATCACTTTGGCTTCTTGACATGACACCCGCACGTGCGCGGTCGGGGTTTGACTTGAGTTTAAAAACACATAAAAAAATGGAACAGTAACATATTGTCAGTTCAATGAGAAAGTTTCATTGTGGAAAAAGATTTTATTTTCAACTTTTATAACCGATTTATGCGATCGTCCAGTTTAGGCCGACTGGGGGGGTCTAAATTGCACCCTCTCACGGTGAAATCAAAACGAGGCAACGCTGTAAAAAAACGAGACGGTGCCGGACATTGAATGCATTACAACGGAACAACAATTGGTGTCATTTAACTCTCAGATTATGCTTCAAGTAAGATTTTTTGAAATGTCCGATATTTAGGTTCCGTCCGATAATTAGGTACACTATGTGTAATTACAAAAATTCTTTTCACCGAACAAAAATTTCACTTTTTTGCCTTAAAAAATATTCAATTCCAAGTTCACGCAACACTCCCTTCCTCTTAACCTTGAGACTAAGCGGGATTCCAAGTTCGCGCACAGCACTCACACTCAACACAAGCGTCCTCAACTTCTGAACGTCCCCAATAGTTAATACACTATATATACATTATTACAAGGTATGACACTTTGGACTAGAAATTCCACGGGTGCTTCACTTCAGCTGTCCATAGCAAACATAAATCTCAATAGATTTACACAAAACAGAGGTTCAACAAACCATGAGGAATTGTTCTTTCTCCCAATACCATTTACGGTGTCCTGCCCCACAGAGTTTGCAAGAAATTTGCGGTCAAAGCACAAAAATCTTCCCAAAAAGCTCGTCCGTGGTCTCACAGGCAGGGTACGAAACTATCTGATGAGTTACGAATGAATGGCAATTGCCGAGTTATCGATGCTGTGACTTTCCATGATGAATCAGCCGTTCATCCGCAACTCATCGTATAATTCCGTACCCTGCGCGTGAGACCAGGAGTTGTTCCGGATGAGCTTTTTGGGAAGATTCTTGTGCTTTGACCACGAATTTCTTGCAAACTTGGTGGAGCAGGACACTGTAAATGCTGTTGGGAGAAAGAACTATTCCACATGGTTTGTTGAACGTCTGTTTTGTGTAAAGTTATTGAGTTTTGTGTTTGCTATAGGCGGCTGAAGTGAAGCGCCTGTGGAATTTCTAGTCCGGAGTGTCATACCTTGTAGTATTATATGTAGTTTATTGGGGATGATCAGAAGCTGAGGACTCCTGTGATTGTGATCGGATATAGTGGACCGACTTGTAAACACAGGGACTGCATTGTTAAGTAGTTGATGAACCTGGTTCTCTGAGTCGGGGTCCTCTTTATCTGACCAGTGCCAAATATATTATAATGCTGTTTTTGCCTGCTTTGTGAAACGTGCTTCCGGTGAATCATATATGAGCCTCCGTTAGCCACTCATTAACGTAACATGCAATTGCCTATTAGCTGAATGGTTAGCATGCTTGCCGGTTAAATCGTGGTCGCTGGCTCGATTCCCAGCTATTATGACAGCTGTTTGGCATACGGGAGCTTATCTCGATCTTTTAAGCTCACCCCTCTCTTACACAATGACCTATGTATAATAAAGAGAGTGCAACTACTTGATTTCCAGGATTTGCTCGAGGTTCTCAATCTTTGTACTGTGTTGGCGTGTCACGTACTGGCGGGGTTCGTTGAAAACCTCATGATTCTTCTGTGAGGTCGTGACACAGTTGTTCCCGTTTTTGTTGATCTTCATTTTTATGCAGTGACATAATACTCTGGAGAGAGTGTGGTCACTTAAACCAAGAAGAAGAAGCACGTCTTGTTTTCAAAATGCAAAATGTGTGCGCATGTGTACAAAATTGCTTATATGTTATGCTTTGTAATATGGGCCAGTTGCCTTACTACATGAAATAGTGCTTGACATTTGACATCTAGGATCACTGCTTCCTTACCCAGCTGTTGTGAAGTTTTGGTCCCGGGTGTGACGCTGTCTCATAAAGCCCCTCTAAATCACTTGCCAATGGGCATATTGCTTGTTGGCTGGTCAATCTGGGTGACCTACTCTCATGCTGGTGGCCTAGATTCGAAGCTTCACTGTTCTGCTGGTCACCGAAATAGTTATGCAATTCAAGGATTTTGTTAATGAAAGATGTAATGCGTTTGAGAGAAATCTTGATTACTGAAGTATTTGTCCGAATTCAAAGAATTTAAACATCTTCACAGTCTCTGAAGGTGTCCCTCTGTGCTCTTTGGTGTTTTGGCCAGAGTGAGTCATGTACAAGTGACATCTGAAGCAGCTTTGCTAGTCCAGTTTAAGTAGTAAGCGCTTTTTAAAAGGCCCAGTTTTAGTTTTCTTCTAAGTATCTTTGAGTGAAGTTATGATTGAACCATAAATTTGTTCTTACTTTTCACAAAGCGTTGTTTTTAAACCTTTTCTTGAGGCACTCCACATACTCTTGGTCTACCCAGCGGTTGACTAGTAATCTGATCTGATACAAACAGCTTCTATAGAAATGAAGGTAAAAAATTGCAGACTGATGGCAAATGTGCAAGATGGTCCACGAAATTGTTTCTCCAATTCGCATGCATGAATAAGATGCGAATCTCAAGTTGATGCGCCTGTTATTCTTTTAAAATATTTCACTATTTGTCAAATATTGACTGACATTTCTGGCATCCGCTTTTCAACTCCTGGCAATGTTATCCACTTTCAAAACCATGTGGCAAATTCCTCGGACAAATTTCTAAAGTTCTATTCATTTTTCCAATTCCTGAAAATGTTGCCTTTCAGTTTATAGTTTTACGAGATGAAACATAAAACCATACCCCTTTTCTCACTTTTTTTGCTTTCTCTTGTAGAAAGGTGAACCTTCTGACTTAATACTTGTGGTGCCATCTACCAGTAAGGATGGACCAGAAATTAACGGAGTTTATAGGTCTGACTGGTTCAGATCCTGGCTTAGCTAGAGATCTCCTTGGTGGTAAGTATACTTTACTTCCTGAAAGCGAATTTATTGGTTCAAGAAAATAACTACGGTTTTAAAACTTGACATGTTTCGGTGTCATTTATTAAACACCATCCTCAGAAGTAATAATACAGTGGCCACCTAGCTAGGCCCAGCAACAAGTAATGAAGCACAGATACAGTCAGTTACAGGGAGTGACAATGAACTAGACCAACAATGACAACCTGTGGTGTGTCAGTTGCCTATTGAGATTGGGCTTGCACCAACTGATATGTAAAGCCTCACGAATTTTAAGCTCCTTTGTTGTTACTGCTTAGTCTATTATTGCAATAATAGACCAGGCAGTAACAGGTTGTCATTGTTGGTCTAGTTCATTGTCACTCCCTGTAACTGACTGTATCTGCGCTTCATTACTTGTTGCTGGGCCTAGCTAGGTGGCCACTGTATTATGACTTCTGAGGATGGTGTTTAATAAATGACATCGAAACATGTCAAGTTTTAAAACCGTAGTTATTTTCTTGAATTTATGCTGCTACTTGCTATCATGGAGAATTTATTGGTTTGTGTAATGATGGTTTGTAAATTTTTGCTAGTTTATTATGCACACATAAAAATGGCCTCCCATCTTTCAGTCTATCGTTACTTTTGCTTGTCCATCGATTTTCTCAGAAACCCTTTACGCATAATTAAATTGGCACAGGGGTTATGTGTTGGGGATTCAATGCATCAATCAATTGTCTGATGAATTTAACTAACGTACCCCCTGCATCCACGAAATCTTGGTTGGCTTGTCGATTTTAAGTGTTATCCAATCCATTTTAAGTGTTATCCAATCCATTTTAAGTGTTATCCAATCCATTTTAAGTGTTATCCAATCCATTTTAAGTGTTATCCAATCCATTTTAAGTGTTATCCAATCCATTTTAAGTGTTATCCAATCCATTTTCTGCAAACCACTTTTCATCTACCCCATATCCACAAAATTGTGAGGATCTTGGCCTTTCTCATAACGGCTCAAACTTCTAGTCCTAACGTCTTGCCAATTGCCTGCAAGTTTGACCTCCCGTCGTTAGATGAACTTCTTAAGCTTAGTTCAGTCTGAAAAGACGGCATGAATTAATTGACTCTAAAATTCTTATCCACTCTTATGAACTCACAAAGTAGGTCAATAGGACAATGCTGCAAATACTAGATTGAAAATCCGAATTGGCAAAATGGCGCATGTATGCGTTGTCTGTGACTTGGGAGTCGTTAACGAAAACGGAATCCGATCATGGTATAGAATATTACAAGAGTGATTATTCGAGACTAAAAGACCCAATTCAATCCTTGTCGTTTGCTCGCTATACACTTGGCGAAGGGCAGCTTTAAGGTAGACCCAGTGTATGCAGATGCGGAATCATTGTGTAACATAATTTGGCATAAACTTTGAATATCAAAACAGTACCATTGGTAGTCGCACTGTCCTACGAAGCAAGATACAGTACTTGTTGTTTTTACCATGAACTGGATTATTGTGCGAAGTCTGTTTGTAATAGTTACGCACAATTCTGAGTATTGCTTACCAACCCAGACATGACACCGCCATTTTAGTTCACGAGCTGACTGCCATACGATCTTTATGTGTGATACTAGTATTTGGTTACAGAAACCTGTCGAGTGTCTCATTGACTCAGACAGTTGAACAGAACTAATTTGCATATGGCATGGGGTCAATGGACACGTATGAACAATATTTTAAAAGTGGACTATGTGTTGCGTATTTGTAAGTGGCATTGTTAAACTAGTTATTTTAAAGAAAATGTACTACACCTATGTCATGCCATAACAAAAAAGGAGAGACTTTCTTTGTCGTTTGGGAGAAAACTGAAATGACAAGCAGATGACTATGTTTTTTGAAATTTGAAACTAAAGGAAAATGTTTTGAAATCGACAGAAATTAAAAGCTTTACAAACAAACCTTGAAAATACCCGGTGAACAGTTTGACTTTTGTTTCAGTGGCAGAGAACCACTTTGAGCAATGGAATTTAGTCTGTTTTTCATGTTCTGTGCCACTTTGAAAGTGAGGATAGTTATTTATTGGCAAACTTAGTAATTTAGAGGGCAGTCCTTTCACTGACAAATCTACGGCAGGAGATCGACCAAAATTTCCAGATAAAAACCTTCACGATACCTTCAATAGCAGTCCTTGGTCTCCCTTTCGGCCCATGTGTATGTGACTTTGCAGGGCTGAACATAATTTTCTTCAATAACTTGTCCAGTGTAACAAGTAAGTATAAAGTTTATTTATCCTGACCTACTGTCCACTGTCCTGACCAAAAACTTTATCAGGAAGCTTCAAATAGAGTTTCAAATAGATCTTTACAATTGGGGCAAAGTTCAAGCACTTCTGTAAGGCATGTAAGGTCCGTTCTAACTTGCACAGATCTGGACCTCTGCTTTAAGAGTTCTTGCCCCGAGTCAGTTCGATCGGGTTGGCTTTGGCAACCTTGCGGACCACAATCTTATACCAGATAGTTCACATGAGTGGCAAAAGTGCAAGCGAAATGTTAGCGTTTTAACCAGAAGAGCTAGCTGACTGTAAGGTGATTATTTTAGTCAGCAGTTAGTTTGCTTTCTCACCACTCGAATCGCTTCTAAGCGAAAATTGGTGTCAAGTCACGTTTTCTCTGCCATAAATTGCTTATGTCAAAAAATTCACCAGTTTGGGACTGTAGTCTCTAAACTTTGGGACACTGAAATTCAAACCAAAATTGAATTTTCATGATTCTGATGATCGAGGCGTGAGCATGTTTGTTGCTCACCTTATTTCTCAAATATTTAACACTTGTGTCAACAGAGTCTGACTTTTCAGTTATTAAAATCGTTGAAAATAGACATTTTCATGCATCCTCATGCACAGCATGAAGGTAAATGATCATTTGTCAGTGATTTTAATTTTTGAATTTGGTACAAGCTCCAACATTGAGCAAAATAGTAACATTTTCAGTGTCCCAACCTGGAGAGTTTGTACCATAATGTGATCGTAAACAAATGTCTCCTACCCCTGCCATATATGTGGCCTTTGAAGTAAGCAGCCTGGGTACAAAAGTGGTACTAGGGAAAATGTCAGCAGTTTTGGAGTAACTCAAAGCCCCAATAACAGGGACAATTGCACCTGTTCACTTGACTGGTGTTTTTGCTGCTAGTGAAAGTCCAAGTGATAATGCTACCCTTTTAGTCAAGTTGTGATCGGTGTGCAACTTTGACTGCAACATATACAGTGTCAGAGTGTCTGTGTGTAGATCACAAAAAAGACTTAAGGCCAAAAAAATACCGGTAATTGGTTCTGCTCCCTGGCTTTTTTGAAAATCTCATCGGTGGTGAGTCATTTTTCTTAGTTTCTCACTCTTTCGAAAAATAAAATCCAGCTGAGACGAGCAAAATTTATGCAGGAAATTGTTTACTCATTGCTTGGCAAATCACGGGTGTTTCAAACCTCGGTGATTGCAAGTCTCAAAATGAGTCGGAGTGGAGACTAGAACTGACAATGCTTTTTTGGCCTAATGTGCATTGAGCAGCAGACCTTTTAACAATCAATGCTGTGTTCAAGTTTATGATGATGAGATGATGAGATGATGATGAGATGGTGAAAGTCGGGGGGGTTTCCTTAAAGTTGTATTGGACCTTATTGACAAATTTGTGCATATTTAGCCAGGTAGCTACAAAACTATAATCTTAACCCAGTAAAAGTATGTATTTTGTGAAATTATAAACCCTGTAGACTTTGGTTTTTGACTTATTACCAGTCGGCCATTAATTGGGTTACCGTACGTGGCTAAGTCTTTTTATTAAAATTTAACAAAAAGGTGGATTTATAGGAAGACAATGGTAACTATAACATGACCAATTTTCTTGTATAATTATGTTCACAACGAAGTCACAATAATGCTGCTACAGTTTTATCAGTTCATTTTTATTTTATCTAACTTTTGTTTTTTCAAAAAAAATTATAAAAGTCCCATACTTTGATGACCTCGCACGCAAAAGTGGAAATTTTAAAAACACTTCCTAACAATCTTTTGGAGAACATTGCTTAAAGCATGGTATTTCAGGGGCGGATCCAGGATTTTGAGTTTAGGGGGGACCAAGACAGAGTATTAGCCAGGATTTTGCCTGTTAAACATTTGAACCACCGAACTGCCAAATGGAATCTGGGAAATTTTAGGGGGGGGGGGGGAAGGCATGGCCCCTTTGACCCCCATCTAAATCCGCCGCTGTATTTGAAAGTTTCGTATTAATCTAATTGGCCATTTCTGAGATTTCATTTTCCAAAGTTTAGTCAAATTTGGACATTTTCTTCATAACCATAAGAGGCACAATATTCTTTCCGTTAACTGCAAAACCTGTGTCCTGGTTAAGGTGAATATTCAAAAGTCCAGTTAAGAATATTGAATAGTGAAATGTTCTGTTTCTTTTGTGCAGGCTATTCTTTTCAGTTTTGTTGCCAAGGTGATTTAAAAGCAGACAGATTTTGTGTCAGATTTGAGTCTCTGGCATTCCCTGATATCTTGTTTACAATTGTATTTTCCATATGTTTTCATCTTGGAAGAATATTGAATTATGCAAAAGACAGGAACCACTTATGGTATTGATTGCAGTTATGGTGTTCATACAGGTTGACCTAAAAAGTCGAGTCCAGAAAATCTTTTGAATTTTAAAAGAATTCAGTAGACCTTAACTTCAGTCTCTGTATGACCTTTCATCGAAATGTGATAGGAACGAGTCAGGTTGCATTGAAATGTAGTTTAGAATTATATTACACAATTTTTGCTGGTTCGTTTTTTGGGATCATCCTGTATCTTTGCTTAATTCTTGCTCGTCTCAGTGGAGGAAGGTTTCCTGTTAACTGGCACATGAAACTTTGAACTCTTAGATTGTCCAGAGGGAGGCTTGCGTGTAATTTGAGAAATAGATCAACTGGTAATGTGATTTTTGAGATTTTGTATTAAGTTGTGTGGGAGAACATCAATGGTGATCAATAATTATCATCGCTTGTTAAGAAGAGAGAAAGTTTGACCAATCTCACATGCCATATGTTAGAACAACGTATGTCTAATGATTGTAACTGAAAGCTGAGCTTGTCACATTCAATGGAACTTGAAGTTGCCATATTTGATAATTTGCAAAAGTTGAAAATTAATGCTTTTAGGGATCACTGATTGCTCGTAATTGCCCTATCGCAAGCTCCACCCCCTTGCGAATTGTCAACAAACAAACGATAGGTTTTACCCAGCAACGTATTGTTTGTCAGGTAAATTGGTGGCGTGGACACGAAGGTGTGTCACGAGTGCTGCGTTCTGATTGGTCAGTTAAGCCGTCACTCAAAATCAGGTCAGTTGCCAAGCTGTTACGCTAGTTCAGGATATTGACCTCAAACCACTGATGCTTGGAGCCTTTTTCAAGCACTAATTTATCAGAAAAACTCGATTTTGTTACTGTGTGGATTTTCAAAAGTTAGGGAAGTGGAAATTAGCTTACTGATGCGTGCTGTTCATTGGTGATGTATTCTAGCTAGAGATGTCTCTGTTGCTTGTACAGAATTTCACGACAACAACGCATGTGGCAGGATTACACGACCATTCATCGACTACTTGCTCTTGTGACAGAACTGAGACAAGAAAACTACTTTATGTGCAGATTTAGTGTTCCAAATGAGTAAAACGATGCACGCTAATGGCGGTTTATTTAATAAATGTGTCATGGCAGGATTCGACTGATTCACTTGGTAATGAAGGCATGTATGGTAATTCACAAGTTATTTCGCACAAGAATAATTGCCAAGAACGTTCATTTTTCCATTTTAAAAAAGCCGATCACCTGTTTTTACAAATAACGGGCGTTTCAACAAATGTTATATGCCATCTACACCATACAACCCACTCTTGTAATATACTAGAGTGTACTTAATCTTTTGTGGCGAAATTTGACAAAATAGAATTTCACTTGTCGTCCATATTGTGTGCTAAATAAGTGAAGAGTTAACCTACGTGAGTTCTTGTTTGTGCAGATGCATCGAGGACATGGTCTGTCGACGATCGATCTTCTCTGAAAATTTTAGTCGCGTCGTTATGAAATTAAGTTAAATTTTTAATGAAGTTTGGTTACCCAGTTGAAAGTTTCTCTCAGAAGTTATTTCGCATTTTGTGGTGTACACTGTTCCGAGAATTTTGTACGTGGCTGAGAATTTGAGTACCATTCATTGTTGTATTGGATGGTGGTGGCTCAATGGTTGACATAACAGAGCGACCTGAATTTTGTAAATGTCAGCTGAGATTTTGGCCAATTCGGTTCATAGTCCCATGTGTGCGACTTGAGGAATCCAACTCACCTGAACGCATGTATTTTTGGTCGCAAAAGTTGTGCAACCTGGGATTTGTGTGTGCGAGCTGAGTTTCAGAATTGTGAGCGGGTTGCAAACGTCAACCTCATAATTTTCATGGAATAGGATAGAACAGTACAATTTATTTCTAATTGAAGGCCTTCGGCCCACAAAATATTTGTACATTGAGAATATTTTGCATGATAGCTGTGTCCACATAACAGTACATGCAAACTCATCATTTCATTTCTTATTTCGTAATATGCTTTTGATAATAAACTTTGTCAGGTCTTTCAGACAGTGCTCCATATTAAAGAACATTTTGTGAATCATCACTAATAATAGGTGTGTGTTTCAAGTAACTTCATCTCAGATCTGCTAAAATTGGACATCGAAACAGAAACTGACTCACTGTTTCTACTTCTCCCTGATTGGAAATAGAACACAATCTTTGATCACAGGGTATACCATTTCGTCAGCTCAGTTCTAAATTAAGTTGACGGGTTGAACACCTTGTGTTGGCTTTGGCAAAGACTTGACCAAGTGACAAATTTCCGAGCAAGTATTTCTCACAAACCACGCTCTTACATGACTGAACTGTAGAAATTACACTGAACTCCATGTTTCTAATAGCTTGCAATATCGTTTTTGAAAATTTACGTCTTTGAATCTGCTTGAATTCATACGTCAATATGTGTTCATCACCAACTACTAAACGACAAGTTATCAAGCATTGCTTTGGTAATCTATTAACTACTCATTTTGAATAATTTCAATAAATATATTTTCCTTGTTTTTTTTTCAATAAATATTTAATTGGCTTTCACATGTATGATAGAACTAATTCATACCGCCCACATTCACCTCGAGTTGTAACATTTGTTGTTTTTCTGACCAGAAAGCAAAAGTCATAGAATTTGTAATTTTCATAATGTGGAGGATTGTGGGTCAAAATACTGACCAAGTGACTCAATTTCCTTCATCTATAATTTCCTTTCCTTTCAGCTACTGACTGGGATGTTCAATCTGCCTTGCGCAGATACGAGTCGATCAAAGGGGGCATAGGCCCTCACAAAGGGCAACCTGTGGCGGACAGTCCTGATGGAGGACCCTTGTCACCATTGCGACCTCGGCTGCAGAAAGGTCAAGCTGTCGATGATTGTGAGTAACTGCATGGTTTTGTAACTATGCTTCCAGTTTCACTATTCAGGGTATTACAGAAATACCCTGTTTGGTTTCAACTCCAGGGGAGGACAGTAGTTTCTAAACTGAAGCTATATCCAGACATTAATCATGTCCATTGCCAAGGGTTCCTGTGCTCTTTTGTCGGGCACCACAACTTGCAGGCCGTTACTCTGTCATGGTTCAATGGGTTACTAAAACCATTAATGGAGACCAGAGAATGGAAACCTAGCACATCCATATTGTCTAATTTTATCGTAAGACTGATTCTTTTTTACGAGGTTCTCAATTTAGAAGCTAAACAGTCGGAAAATCTCCCGTGTTACTCCACGATATATCAATTTATTTTAACCCATGTGTTACTACTACTGTAACTGTTGTTGGTGAAATTAATTGACCGCAATTAAAAGGAAACGTACGCAGCCTTCGCTCAAAAAAGCGTGAACTGCAACGAAAATAACCAACTCAGTTCACTTAACTTCCATGGCTAGTTACAAAGTAGAGTGAGGCCTTGCTCAAACTAGGATTCAGAGTTATAGTGAAAAACCTAGACCCTAACGGCAGCGACAGTCGTGAAACTGTGGCTACCGTGGTAATTACTCTACTCCTCCCCTATTTGACCTTAGATCTGATTTCTTGATAAACCGGCCTCTTGACGGCAGCAGGACTTGCTTCATATATGGTGTCCAAGCTTGGCGCTCTGTTGGGACTAAAGTTTGGTTACTGTGTACTGGTATTTTTGTCACGTTAAGGATTGTGGGTCTGGAGATTTGTACCACATGTGTTGAGTTTAGGAACTCCAGTCGGGCATTTGTACGGTGAGTTTAGTGTATGCTGGTCCAAAACAGAGGCTTAGAATATCATCGCTTTGACTTTGGAGACACGACCATGCAGTTGTTTCCCTGGTTCCACTCCCTGTCATTTACTTTCCATACAATGATATGGTTGTCACTGTTGTCACATTTATGCTCAAGACAATTAAGTGTAGTTGTGTGCAGTTTCTTGTATTGTGGCCAGTTATTTATTGCTTAGTTACTGGTCTATGCATCTTATTCATTATTTACTTTGGTCTGCCTCTGTCCTCTGACCTCATGGATTTGTATTGCTACAATACCATTGCATCCTCCACACTTGGCTCCTTGTATGGTAATTAAGGTGTTTTTACAACTTGGTTTAGGTTTCAGATGTCCTGTTGCATTGATTAAGTAGGTTTCCATGTATGAGGGATTTATCTAATAGGTTTATCTGATGTCACCACAGTTTCTATTGCTTGTCACAAATCATTACTCACTGAGCAATTGTCATTGGAGTAGATATGACAATTAATCTGTGCTTACAAGCTCTTTCACACTAATGCTGATGCATGGGGAGTTGCGGCCAGTATGAAGGGTTAACTTTGGTGCTGGATCGAAGGTAACAGCGCCAGTTAACTTCGCATTAAACGGGTTGATTTAACAACGGTGCATCGATGCTGTGGTGCGGTATAATGGTCAACTTCGGTCTCATCGAAGCTTTTGCCAAGGACCACTGCTATCGCCAACAATTAAAGGGCAGTGTCATCGCCAATAGTTGTTTATATTTTGCTCAAATAATCACCTATCGAATTTAGAAAACTATAACAGTGTTTTTGAACATTTATATCAAACAGAATTTGTTCATGTTTTTAATACTGTTTACCTTGTTTCGTTATGAACGTAGCTTTCTTTTTTACTAAATGTTACTAAAATACATAAATGGTCACATGATCCAAGCAAAGGCAAGTTGGTAAAAAGTCAAAACTCGAATTCTACATGCTGTCTACTTTTAAAAAATATCTACTCTTACTAAGTTAAAATCTATAGTTTTGTAAGTGTTTAGCTAAATACATAGACCTGTAGATAAGAAACTACGTAACGTTGAGGTATGTCATGTCTCATTAATGGCAGGTGACAAAGGTGAAGCACATTTCCTTCTATTTTGGTCATTTTCCGACATGAAAACTCTTTGTGCGAGTTGTTTAAATATCTCATTGTGCAGTAGAGGTAATTTTACAACATGTTGATCTCACGAAATTTAACAAAAAAATGCTGTGAAGTCCCACAACTTAAAATCTCCATCAAAGTCACATGTGAAGTGCAGATGGCGCTGAACATCGTCCACAAGTAACCCATCGCCATTTTGTGACAATTACGCTTCATGAGAAAACATCCACCCGGTCCCGTCACTCCGTCCTACTCGACTGTGAGCCTTCACCAGTCGAAATAAATGACTGGCCTTATTCAGTCATGGCTGACCTGCCAGAAATGATGAAAGTCGAGGATAACTATAATTAAATTAATATAACGGTACTCCCACTGTACTGAGTGGTGACTGTAAAATTCTAGAATTTGGGACAGCTCAACATTGTTTTTTTTTCGTTTGGATATGTTCCACATTTTAGAAGTCTGCAGTGTGGAAAACTTATTTACGGGTAAAGTCAAGATTAACACAATCATATGTTATATAGAATTGGGATATACCTGTGGTTGTTAGAGAACAATTGAGAGAAAAGGATTTCAGTACCACACCTAAGGTGACTAGGTTCAGATTGTTTTTACCACGTCTTTCTTGCTGACAGCATGATTTAGTTATGAGCTGGATGTTAAAAATAGGCATATGCTATTGTCACTGATGGTCTTTATCTGACTTAATGCTTTATGCCAAACTTAGCTTTGACACTACCCACAGTTATGGGACAATCGCCACTTCCTGGAATGCTTTGTCTTGAGTCTGGTATTTTCACCCAATGCTCTGCGTCCAGTCGATAGGACAAACTAATCACTATTTTGCATTATAATTTGCCATTTGCCACTCTGATGCCAATAAAGTTGCATGTAGTGAGTTGTAATTCAGACAACAAAAAATTAAAAAGCTGAGTAAGGAGTGATAAATCGTACTTCCCTTGTCCAACTGGGTTCAGAAGTGTGTGAGTTGGTCCTACCTTTTTAAAAATAGGAGTAACTGATGTTTGCAGTCTGTTCTGCCAACACTTTTATATTTTTATAAGCAGCCCAAGAACAGCCCAGCCCCAAATTGGAAGGGAGATCTGTCTCCTTGCCATGAGGAAGCTGTAATTCATTGAGGTAGTTTGTAGTTATAGGCTGTGGTTGCTCATTTTGATCATGCATCATTCATCTGAATATCAACATTTTGCGTTTAATTGAACATTTTGCTAACTGCTCAAAAGACGCCTTTGAGAACGCTTATTTTTTAAATCGACTAATCTCCTTCAATCTGCCTTCTTGTAAGAATTCAACTTCTGAATGTGGTATGAGGACCAGGTTGGTTGTGCCTCGAGGGTTTGCCTGAAAAATACACCTGAATAGTTTCACGCGCCATGCCATAGATTATTAAATTCCTAGTATGTAATTATTTGCCTATGTTGATGCTTCAGAAGTTCTTGCCTGTCTAACACACAATCAGGCATTCAAGTGGAATTTAATTTCGTTAATTTTCTCAATGTAAATAACTGTCAACTGCTGGCTAACTGCTCCTTTGCTAGCTTGGTTTGTGTATTGTGCAAATGTCATATCAGAAGGTTGATCAGATGTGAAATTATGGAAGCTTGGTAACCAGTTTTGAAGAAAACGGAAAAATAGCAATTTCTGCAAGTTTTGTGCGAAATACGGTTAAATCTCACCAATTTAGGACAAAGTAATTGCTAAAATTGGTCTTTTTTCAAAGGCGTCTAAAACTACAACAAGCATTGGCGAGGTTTTACTGTAACTGAAGAATCAAAATCATTTTTTATCTTGCGGGCATACTTTGTACAGTAATTCTTAGAATTAGCACACAATTGGCCGACAAGGGAAATTCTATTTTGTCAAAAATTTCTGAAAAAATAAAGGGAATTTTATTTATTACTTGCACGGTTTGTACTGTGTATATGTCATGAAACAACTTGTGCTAAGTTTCCATTATTTGCAGTAGTTACTAGCCTTTAAGAACGAAAACTGACAATTTCGGCAATTATTTTTGTGCGGAGTTAGTGGAGAATTTGTAACTGTATGATTGACTTAGTTATGGAAATGGGCCTCTCACAATCTTCTAACTCTTCTTAATTTCAATATTTATGTCTGCATTGCTACTCTCAATATGCAACAGTAAAGCTTCCTTCGCATTCTTGATAATAGGAAACGGCTCTTTCTGAATGCTCCTGATAAAAAAATAACTTGCTGTCTTCAACTCAGTTTTCATCATGGTATTTGACTTCCTCTATTTCGATAACAATCATATTCTACTCTGCGCTGCTGTAAGGTCTTGACCTCTTGTATAACAAATGGATACAACTAAGTTGTAAACTGCATACCTGAACAAAAACAAACACAAAATCATATCAACATGGAAGTATTGACTCATGCTGTGGTCTGGCGATAGAGACATGATGAAGCCATATTAGCCACGCCAGACTAGTGCTTCCCTGCATCAAAGTTGCCTGGCTATGATAATGTATTCTCGACTACACAGAGTAATTTTGCAGCTGCCACTTCTTGCAAACAGCAGTGATGGAACATAGATCATGGTGTTTTTTTTGCGGTCTTGTTCAAATTCACTTAAATTCATGGGGTTTGTTCTACTACTACATACAGTTATGTAGAAGACTCACAGTCGGCATGACTAACATCGAAATATACCATCGTTATTCAAATTGGGATGAAGATAATTGAGCTAGAACTGGCAATTTTCTGCTTTTCAAAGACGTACTACGGTATATTACTGTACTGCTTATAATTTTAGCCAAAATATTTGGCGTCGTCTCTTGACTTAACTGGTCCAGGACAAACCATGGTGTGCTCAAAAGTTATTTTTGTCATGAAATTTAACAAACCAAAATTCCCTTGTCCGTCATATTGTAATAAATTTACTAGTAAAATTTTCTGTTAAAAATTTTCCACTAAGACATTAATATTTGAAGTCGGATGACGCATGGACTTTAAACACAAAAAAATACGAGAATATTTAGCATAGAGTGGAGAAGAATGGTTCTCAAAATTAATACCCCTGTTAGTGAGTATTACCAGAGTTCATGTTATTAGTACGACAAGGCGTGTTGTTTTGCGACTCTTGTAAAGGAAAGGTGCCAGAACCCCCTACCGTCAATAACAAATGAATATGTGACAGTCATCAATATAAAGATATAAATTAAAACCTAGATTGACACGTACCCTATGGTTAGTACCCTATGATTAGGCACAGGATGGAAACTTTGTGTGTTATTCATTTGTTATTGAAGTATGTCTCAAAGTTATTTCACACCGTTTTCATTTTGTATCTTAGTTGGCAGTTGGCTTTATAACTGTACACTGGTGGCACCATGCATCCACCATGAGTTTTTATGTGTTAGTATAAATCTATGTGATGGACACACGCACTGCCACGTGTTCAGTCAGTTTAAGCAATATGCACTCGCACTCATAAAAGATGAGAAATTTGAGCTGCAAATTATATATATAAACAGATTTAGGCCAGGATACGTGGATAGCTCTTCAGTGCTTGTACGCATGACGTTTTTAATTGATTTGGCAGATAGTTGATGCTATATGTGACATTTGAAATATTCAGTTGACCTTCTCTGATCATGAATTGGTTTTGTCGTTAGAGAAGGAAATGAAAGGTGGAAACGGTGATAAAATACTTGCATTCAGCGTGACAAGCTTGATACACAAGGAAATATTTCACAGTGAATAAACGTGGAATTCAGTTTATGACAAGGCACAATGGACAGTTAGCGCCATGACCTGAGACCTCATATTTCTATGTGCTGTTGAAATCGAGTAAAAGGGACATTATCGACGAGAACAGGGATTATCTGAGATCAGCCTCAGTGTGGAATCGAACCTGCAATGCTGTGGTTGTGGTGCTGACTGCTGGCCTATCTAGAAAAGAGCATTATTTATAATTACAAAGTTCTTCACAATATTGATAACAATTCCAATTTACTCCTCTTTAATAACTTCAGAAGGACACAATTTTGCGAAAATTTAAGAATCGTGCCTAAGTTTGTAATCCCTCATAATTTTTCTAATGCATTTCGTAAATCTCTTATTCAGTGCATCCAACTTTGATGTTAAATTTTTGTCATCTAAAAATTACATAAAGTTTTCAATTGCTTAGACTAACTGTCAAAAGATATCTGTCGTCCGAGTTTCATAACTTCCACACCAACTACTTTTATAACCACTGTTACCAGAAACAAAGAAACAATTCTTAATAAACTACGAGCGCGGGTCTTTTCCTTAATTCTCAAAAATTTCAACATAACTTTCACAACGTATCAAATGTTAGTAAATGTGGCAACTTGAATAGCGTGTATGATTTCTTTTTAAAAGTCCTGTCAACCAAAACAGGTCGTGTCCATCTCTTCCAGGCCCTTGATTGGTGCCACCTCCATTTGCTACTCATTTCCAAATAATCGACTTGCTTCATTAACCTTTATGGTTTGCAGCTACTTAACCTCAGGGATTGGAGTTTTCCTCTTTTATGAGGACTTCCTCTTTTTTGGTTTCGATTTCTTCTTATTTGATTTCCAGTTTCTTCTTTTTTCGTCTTGTTTAATCGTTATCTTGACTTTATTCTTGCAAAGACGTTTATTTCAGTTGAATTTTACTACACCAGAAATATCTCTATTGCATAAGCCCATTATTTGTGGAACGATACATCACCTGGAAAATTTTCCTCTTTTTTTGTCATTGGCCATTCCAAGCCCCGTGACCTAGATCTGAATGTTTTAGTATCAATTTCATTTCAAATAACAAAATTAAATTTTGATTACTGAACAATCTCATTGGTACGGCCTTTCTGTGTTTTTGTGTGTTTGTGTATTTGTAATATTAGATCGTTCAATATCCTAAGTGTTATGTTGTTACATCAAAGAAATTGTCTTTTGTTCTTTTGATATCTGTCAGTAATGATCCTATTTTTATGTATTGTTATTAAATTTGATAATCTGCCTGCATATAATGTTTTCGGTTTGCAAGCAGTAATTGTATCTCTCCATGTATTATGCTTAGGATGAAATAAACAGTTACGTAATATTATAAGAAATCGCAAACACCAGACTAATAAGAAATCATATTAGTGTCTGAGAAGTCAGTTGCAGAATAAGTCAATGAACTTTTCTCCTCCTATTGTGCCACTGTGCAAAATTAGAAAGTACTCTTATTAGCACAAAAGGTGGCGTTGTATATGCCTATGAAATAACGTCCATACTTCGATTGCTTTTACAGACAAAGAGAAACGTCTCAAGCGGGGAATCTCGAAGGCGACAGACAACTGCTTGATAGTGACCCAAGCACGTAACCTAGTCATCAACGAGCTGGCCGAGTCGGAGGAACTCTCTCACAACTGCTTGATGGAGACCCCAGAGTACACGTTTGTACTGCCCGATCTGACCACACATCCAACGGACTTTAGGGCCTTCCTAGAGAAAGACCTCATTGAGACGTCCACTTTAGTGTCCTTAGAGCAAGCAGGTAAGCAGGCATAACGGTTGTCGTGGGGTGCATTCAAGAATTAGTGAGTTTGTCAAGATTGGTGGAGGTTGGCACAGCCTTATTGGCGATGTAATTCAAAGCGGCGTTACTGGCCCTTAAAATTTGTTGCCGTGTTTTTACTATCCAAAGTGAAACTTGGGACTCTGGTTTGCACAAAGCTTCCAATTCATTCACGGTATAATTTCTTCAAATGCTGTTTGTATTGGAAACGGAATACTTCATCGAAGCAATTAATTTGTAGGTTGCTTAAACTGGTGGGCAGAGATAGGTGCTTGTCAAAGACTGTGGCCCTTGGCGACATCAGGAGACGGCAATTGTCTGCTGCATGCTGCTTCTCTTGGTGAGCACACGTTGTGTACCTTAACGTACTACTTTGATTTGTGTTGATCAAATTATTGATGTACTGGCTCAAAGATTCTGTCTATTATGCTATGGGAGATATGCTATTAATATGAGATTCGAAACTATTGCATTGTTTTTTTTGATCTTGAATTCCAGGTTTATTGGAAGGACTTATTACAATAAATGGAGTTTTTAATTTCGAATTTGCTAACGTGTTCATCAGTATCAGATTTGGCGACTTTCATAAAAATTGTTATATCATTGTTAAATAATTGCCTTCTTCCCAAAAACAACCAAGCTGTGTTTATTTTATTATTCAAAACAATATGACAGGCATGTGGGGTTTTCATGACCGACTGCTGACCCTTCGTAAAGCTCTGCACAACACGTTAACCAGTGGTTCACTGAAGATGGCACTGTACCGTCGTTGGAGGTGGCAACAGATGATGAACAATAAAGAAGTGAGTAGTTGTCAAACTGGGCAGATCCTGTAAGATACTGTTACTGGCTTAAATAGTTTTGCTGCAGCTTTACGTTATTTTGTGGACGTGGAGAGTTTCACGTCTGACTTGTTCACAACGTTTAGAGTAATTTTTGCTGTGTGTTACTCTTCCGTTTGAAAAATCTCATCTCTTGATGAAGCTAGGGCAGGGTTTGCACATTCATTCTCGCCCTGTGACCTTTCTTTGTGTTTAAGGTTATGAAGGTCCACAGAAAAATGTCTAATTGTGAACTTGGCTACGTCATATCTCAGAACCAGTTGATGGGATTCATTTGAAACTGTTACATACTATGTTTAATGCACTGTTCTTCAAAATAACATTTTAAGGGATTGTTGTTTAAAATCTTCCTTGCTAAATTGTACTTAAAAGACGTGGTCATGTTAACCAATAGATGGCAGATTGGTAAAACTCTACTAATCAAATTCTACACACCTTTAGGTTTTGGAAATAACTACTTTTACTGTTATAAAATCATTAGTTTGATTTGTAGATATTTGTCTAAAAACACAGACTAGTCAATCAAGTCCTACATAACTTAAAATTTAACTCTCCCACTTAACTGTGACGTTTTTAAGAAGGCTTTGGTTCTTCTCAGTCCACTGTGTCATTGTTTCTGGCCAGGGTTAAATATCCCAACTGTCATGTGACCATGTTTCAGGTTGGTCTTGAGCAGCTCCAATGCTACTGTATCTCCTGTTCAGGTGGAGTGCTCATGTTTCTACTACCAATGCGAACCGGTTACGATTTTGGGCTGATTTGAAAGTCCCACCTTGGCTATGACCACAACTCTTTTGTTTCAGGTGGGGTTTGAGTTCTCTGACCAAGACTGGGAAACAGAGTGGTGTAACCTGCTGAAGCTGGCCTCGGCCGAACCTCGTTCCCAGAGTGGTAGGCCCAGCAGTTGTTGTGATAGCCCAGCCACGAAAGGGTGAGCGGTGTGTTTACCCAGGAGACGTAATCTGCTTAAAATCCGTGTGCCTCTTGTTAAAGGGATATTTCTTTCTTACGCACTTCCATAAACATGAATTATGTGCTTTGGCTGTGTTTCATTATCCTCTCCACTCATGCAGCACCTGTGACAAGAAATCTTCACTGATTGAACAGAAACAGGGAATTCTACCCATAATGCAACTTTCCAACTAACTTCAGCGGTGGCCATTTTTCTTGGATAGGCTAGTTAGCTGCTGTACTTCTTGGTGAGGATGCCACTGAGGGCTGATCTAAATGCTAAGAATTGGAAGGAAAGGACATGGAAAATAATAAATACTAACAATAAATGGAGATAAAACAACTGGGCAGAGGTTGTAATCTCTGTGCTTAGAATTCGACTTGAAGAATAACGAGCTGTGTGTAGTGCTTCGTGTCAACTTGGAATTTGTAGTCGAATCATGCGGCGAGTCTTGAGTTTGAATTGAAGGATTAGCGTGGATAGGGATTTGCGTTCTTACTGACGTTATATTAAGGTAATTGGATAAATTCACTACTAAAGATGACACTTCTTTAAATATCTTTCAAGTACAACTCATCAACCCGTGAAACCAGATATTTTTGAAATCCTTGATGATCACAGAAACCTACTGTGCACACGAAAGTAATGCTTTGTTGTTTGTAGTCATGTGACTGTAGTTTTTCTTAAAAAATGCGATTTTTCAATGTTTGGCATGGGGTGAGTCGTGGCTGCTATGTAAGTAACAAATTTCACTTGTACTTGTTTATAAATGATAATAAATACCTTTAAAAACATAAAAGATTCACATGAAACTTGAGAATTGTATCTCTATATTCTATTGGGAGCAATCAAGTGTCTGGAAAACATTTAGACCAACTTCCAGTCATCAAAAATATCGACCACGACATATTAAATTTTTTCACTGAAATGACCCGAGATTTGAAAATATTTGATTTCCTGGGTTGACGAGTTGAATTTTAAGATTTTTGAAGAAGTGTGACACTTGATAAGCAAGGTATCCAAGTGTCTTAAATCTCAACCAAAGTTATGTTCAAAATCGAAATAAATCTCACACTCTTTGGTTTTACCGAACTATTCTGGTGCCGCCATGCTGGTGAGTCATCAGTATATATAGTTCTCTGATGATGGTGTGTTTGTGCTCAACTTTTGAAGTCGCGCGTAGCGTTAATTACGTCAATCAGAAATTACGAATTTCGAACTGTTATAAATTGAGTTAGCGATCTATGATTTTGACCTGTATAATTAAGGATGTTAACCCGCCATATTTAAAGAACAAAATGAGGGTTTCCACCTCTACCCATGAACCAACGTTAGGTTTTGTAGCATTTTTTAAACTTGGGTATTATTATTATTATATGTCATTTCAAGAGATGTACTTGTCTACACAGCTCGTTACCGAAGGCCGATACCCAGAGCGAGGTATACTACGAGAGCTTGGAGGAGTTTCACGTCTTTGTACTTGCCCACGTTCTCAAGAGACCCATCGTCGTCATCGCCGACAAGTTTCTCAAGAACTTTGAGGGCGAGGCCATTGCACCCATCCCCTTCGGGGGTGTCTACTTGCCATATGAGTGCCAACCCACTGAGTGTCACAAGTCACCGCTGGTTCTAACATATGATGCGGCGCACTTCTCTGCTCTTGTTGCCATGGAAACTGACAAATCCACATCGCTACCGGGTAAGTAGTTGTGTAACTTGATTGATGTTTGAAGAGATGACCAACTTTGTTTTCCACCATCTTCATGTACCATTGCAGTGCCAGGAAAGCAATAACGCATTGTTATCTAGGTTCACATGTGCAACATTTTGACAACATCATTTACAAGTCAGGTGAATATTTTCTTCCTTCTATTTCAGGCTACTTTTTGGCTTCACAGTAAAGCTGTCTTGAAATTTTAATCAATAGAGTTAATGTGAACACCATACATAAAGAAGATTTGAATTATTAATTATAAGTTTTATCCCTGCCTAGAAATTTGTGAGATGATATGTGTATCTACTGTCACCTGCAGGTTTTTTCCAGTTGGCTAGCCAGCTGATTTATGTGTGCAGTTGCAGCCTGCGTTAAAGTAACGTGACATTTCATTGTGGCGAGTCGTCTGCGCCCACTGATAGCTACAGTTACGACCTTTCCACAATTCCTTGCGCAAATTTTGTCTTGTGTTATTCTTGAAAAGTTCAATGACTTTGTGCCTTGTATTCGCATTTGGAAGATGATGACTTCAGGTGGTTGCCATCAGAAGTAAACTGTTCTCATGCGTGCTGGCAGAGGGGGTGGAAATAGTTCCATGGTTACACCGCTGAGTTCCAGCTTTGTTCCCCTTAACACCAAACCTGTGGTACAAGTTCATACCAACGCTCCTAAACTCCACAGGTGCACCGAGAATACTCCAAATCAGTCCCTAAACATGGGTGCCAAAAGTTTTTGAAGAAATTTGTGATGTTCCTTTGTCACTGATGTAACATACCTGGTTTGCAATAGAATCCTGTTCTATTCAACTGACCTTTTCAGTCAAGAATTTCTTGGTCCATGTTAAAGAAATCTGTCATTAAAACAAATGCAATTAATATTTCCCAAAAAATGTTTCTGTCTCCCATGATTGAATCTTTTGTATCCTGACAAGAGAACAATGTAGACCACTGATCGCGTTATGAAATACTTATACATTCATGTGAAAATTAGGTCACTTTATTTTTCTTCATTGGGTTCTGCAACTACCAAAGGTAACCTTTAGGCCACAAGGTTTTTACCTGGAGCTGCATGTGCGTAGGTTACGTGTCTAGGTGCTTGCAACTATGTCTCCTCTTTGGGTGTCGCCATTTTCTGCTGGTTGCTTCACATTTAGGGACTTCAAAGTTACATCTTTTCTTTCAGTTATGATTCCAGTGGTCGGCCCGGACTTTAACTTGTTGCCTCTTCACTTCTCAGTTGACCCAGGCAGTCATTTTGTCTGGAACCGCGATGAGAAAGACCACAAGAAGCTGTCGAATCTCATGATGACACCAGACAAGAAGCTTCAGTTAATGGAAAAATACCTCGTTGTGGAGTGCGCTCCAATACCGACAACTGCCACGTCAGAGGACGATGATGAGACTAAGTCCAACAGTGGGTCGGTCGACTCGTCAGAGAATAGTGGCGGTACCAAGCTAGTAACAACGCAATTGTCAGATGGAGGCAAGACAGAAAAGGAGAGGAGCAAGATGGCGAAACAGATGCAAAGCGTTGCTAAGCAATTTGGTAGCATTGGTAAGTCTATGGGTAAGAAGCTGATGAGCATGGGTAAAGTGGGCAAGAAGGACAACGATAAGGATGGCAATGGCAAGGATGGTGGCGAGGGCAAGAAACGGCCGAGGAAGCTGTCTGTAGGCGCAGTGACTCAGAGCACACGAGTGAACTTGGTGAACGTTTTGAACGAACGCGACCGGGTACTGTGTGCAAAGATGACAAGCAAGAGGACGGGCTATCAACAGGATATGTTGAAGAACTACATGGCATCGGCGAGGCTTAGGTTTGAGCAAGACCGTGAGATGAAACAACTGCGGGCTGAGGAGATGAAGCAGCGAGCCAGTCGTCAGTCGGCGCTGGTGGCAGGCCTGCGCTGCGCTAACTCATTCTGCAATAGGGAAAGTGCAGAGAATCTCAACTACCTGTGTCAGCAATGTTTTGACCAGCAAAAGCAGCAGGTGGTCGAGATACAGAGGTCACCTAATTTAAAGAGGCTTTCGAATTACGACAACGTACCGGACGTGGGTGGGAACAATGTCTCATATCCGCCCATCACGAGGACTGACACGCTTGTGGCGCCAGGAAAGTCGAAGTTTTACACGCCATCTGAGACAAATCTAAGTTACTACAGTGACAGAACTGCTGGGACTATTCCATTGCAGAGAGGGGGTGTGCAGGACCAACATCATCCCGTTCCTCTGGGTTTAAGTAATTCAACGTTTTATCAACAATGCGCTAATACGGGTAATAATGTACGGCTGCCTAGTATCTCACCTTATGGTTGTGGACCATCTCCAGGGAGTCCCGTATCGCCATTACATTCTCCAAATATGGCACTGCGCCAACCGACTAATTCTAGGGTCATCGTGTCCAACAAAATACCTCCCATTGTACAGAGAGATAGAAGTCCTGGTCCGGTATCTGTTGGTCACAGTGGACCTGATGAACAGATGCGGGTGACCCGTTTTGTGTCATGTGATCGGCCACATGAGCCAATGAGGAAAAATAATGCTGCACGCCCACTTGTGGTACGCGATGGTTGCTTGAGAACAGGATATGACGCGTTTGACCTACAGATGGACCGTGCTCTGCGGGAGCAGTGCGGTGGGAATTCAAACCGACCAATAACAACACAGGAGGTGTGGTCAGCGGGAGATGAAGTGAGGCGACAGTGCAAGTCGGCCAATTGTAAATTTTACGGTAGTGAGGCTACGGATTTCTTGTGTTCCGAGTGTTTCAGAAGCAAACAGAAAACACTGTCATATTTAGAGGCTTCACGAATGACTAAAATGTGATAAGAGACATAATGTAGCTGGGAATGATACTTGAGGGCAAGTAGCAGGCGTAGATCGGCATAACATGACGTCTCAAAGATAACTTGTGCGTGTTTCCAAAAAAATTTTTTGTTCATTTTGTGCATTGAAATGCTACAAAAACAGCGCACGTTCCCTAGGATGTTATGAAAGGAGAACTTTTTTAAAAAGTTTTTATCAAATGTCACAGGCGTCGTGTAAATTAAAGCTTAATAATTCTGTTTGTCACGGATTATTTACCTACTTAATGAGTAGGAGTAAATTGTGAATAGATTTTAGTATTTGCTAAGTACCAGTTACATTTTTGCAATTGCATTACGTATCACATAAAATTATGGAACTAAAGGACGCCGTATGAAAATATTTTACCTTCAGAATGACCGTTTTTTGTTTTAACTGTTTCATTCTTTATCATGTTTTGTTTTCTCGATGAAATGCTAATGACTGCTATGGTAACGGTGTGTGGTACATTTCATTGCTGAAGCAGTCACCTACAGTTATTACTGGTCCAGTTAGCATACAACGTGTTGGACGAGTGGAATTTCATTTTGTCTAATTCCTCAACAAAAAAATAAGATTAAGAAAAATTTAGTCTATTTCTATCTTGGTGAAGTTCTAGGTATTTGCAGCAGTGTAGTCGGTGTGTGCTGGGATGAATTGAAAAATTTCACTTTGACGATTATTTTGTGCAATATAACTGTAGGTTTGCTAAAATGCTGCCCAGTTGTGTTCTAGTCATTGTGTGTTGAGTATCCCTTTATGGTTTCTTATTCAACTTATTTTAAAAGGGCTAATAAACCCGCTTTCCCACAAAAATCAAATATTGATTTTGGCCACCGTCCCTTAGGAAGTTGGTCTCCAGCTGAGCCTCCGTCGATATGGAGGTGATTTCAGAGTTTTGAAAGAAAGAACTGACAGTTCGTTTTTGCTCAACACCACGCTTCACAAGTGAGCTTGTCGTGGCGTGTCATTTTTGTGTGCTGAGCGTGTTCACAAGGAATAACGAACTGTCAATTCCTTGCTAACCCAGAAATCACTTCTCGTCTAAGTAAGCAATAAGTCGAGGCCAATTTTATAGCAGGAAGTGGCCTTGGTCCATTAACTTTACGGAGTGCAGGTTTATTGCCACTTAAAGAGGTCACGTGATCAATTTTTGTTTGGTAAATTAATTCAGTCTGTTTTTGGTTTTAGCGTTTTTACCGTTGAACTTTGTTGCAACAAAGTTGCGTAGGATTTTTTAAAATGAGGGTGGAATTTAGTTTTATGTTCCTAGAAAGTTCTGCAAACTTGTCAGCTCTCCATGCTGTATGTTTTCACTTCAGACTGTCGCAGGTCAATTATTTGTTTTGCTTACGACTAACCTAGTTGAATACTTGATTTGCATTGTTTCTGACCAGACATCAACAGTTTTTATCTCTCTTGATAATTCTCAAACAACCAGAATCAGTGAATTTTCTGTGACTTGCTGTGAGTTATTTCCTAACTGAATAGCCAAGTTAGTTGTAGGAATCTGGAGTAATAAAAGGGTTTTGTGAATTGTTTCGTCTAATTTTACACGTACAAAATTGAGATTTACACCTGCGATGTAGTTGTGTTGAATATAGAGACATTTTGTGATACACGAAGAATGGTTAGTAGATTTTTGTGCCACTTTTGTTGATATCGCGACACTCTCCTGTCGAAGGTTTGCAAGTCCACCTGCAGGTTTTCTGTGTGCAGGGCTTTGGACCTTGCATTAAGGTTATACAACGAGACGTTTCACGTCAGAACCAGCGGATGGAATGCAAAGAGCGTAACCATGAAATTGGAACTGTGGCTTCAAACAAAGTCCATGCTAAAATAGTCATAATGAGATGGAATTTCCCATCACGACAACGACAGTTCATCACAGAAGCCATCCTCCACAACTGGGAATTCACCTGCAAGTTATAATATTGTCATCAAGATTTTGTGGATACGACTGTCGTTGAGTCATTTTTGATGTAAAGAGAATTACCTGTAGGAGTAAACAGTATTTTGGCAAGTGCTGTTGAAAGGACTGTGCCGCAAACAACACGAGAAATTGTCGATGGATAGCGGTGGTTCATAAAGGATTAAAAACAATTCCCAGGTTGTCCATGACCCCAAATCAAATTGCTGTTATAACGCGGTAAGTCACTACAAGAGCAACGCGGAGCGTTGAAATGCGCCCACGAATGCATTGCAAATGGTGTGCTTTTAGGGTTACTTGTTTGTATCATAAAAATGGCCGCTAGATGGCGCAAAAACATACAATCCATCCAAAAACAGGAACATGCCATATTTCATAAAAATCTGTCGAGGAACTTCAGAGAAACAAAGGAAAACAGAATAAAATGAAATTGCCACTAGTGAGCACAGTGTCCGTCATAATTACATTAATTCATATAATTACACTTTCTAAATTTAGTAAAGATCCTGCAGTGGGTTTAGGAGATGCAACTATGGGTGCGAAACAAAACTACCACTAGGAGGCGCCACAGTAGTCAGTCACCATCATCAAAGGTAGTCTTCACACTGAGAACATATATGCCAATTTTCAAATGATTTGGTTGATACAGGGGTGGACACCAAAAACAAGATTTGAAAACAGCAAAAATGGCCAATAGGTGGTGCAAAATACCTCGATTCCATCCAAAAACAGGAAGACAGCATCACCAATAGATGCCTATATTTAAAATTTTGTGAAAATCCGTTGAGGACCTTTGAAGATACTGATTTAAACGTAAAAAAAATAAAATTGCCACTAGGGGGCACAGCAGTAGTCAGATCTGTCCGAAAGTCGTCAGCCATAGTCAAAATCATATAAATACACTTGCTAAATTAAGTAAAGATCCTGCAAACGGTTTAGGAGATACAGCCATAGGTGCAACAAAAACAAAACTTCCAATAGGAGGCACAACAGTAGTTGAAATCGGAAAATCAACCGTCCTCTTTATAGTAACCACATACATACCAATTTTCACAATCATCCTTTGAGTGGTTTGGTTGGTAGAGGGGTGGATGCCACAAAACAGACTCGAAAGTAAAAAATGGCCACTGGGTGGCGTAAACTACCTTGAATCCATCCGAAAACGGGAGATCAGTGTCATCTCACTAATAGGTGCCTATATACCAAATTTTATGAAAATCCAATCAGGACTTTTGAAGATACAGAGGTAAACATAAAAAAAAAAATAAAATTGCCACTAGGGGGCACACCGGTAGTCAGATCAGTCCGAAAGTTCGCTCTTGCCGTCCCACCCACGGAAGAAACAAATGTGTAAAATTTCATGAACATGCGTCAAGGCATTTTGGAGATAGAGCAGCGGACGCCGGAGATGATGGCATAATGCATCCACATATAAATATGTGGGCGCATAATAAAGACATGGTTCTGCACTTGTTTTTTGTATCTCGCTTCATTTCTAAACCAACTTTTTTATTCTGGACAGGCCAGTAAGCTTTCATAACTGCTGCTGACAAATTGAGAGTGAAAAGGGTGTCCTAGCTAGGGTGTCTAAATTTGAGTCGGGGTCTCCATTTGGACGCCCTCTAGATGAAGGCTTGCTCTGTAGGAAACAACACAAGAAAAATGCCGATGGATAGTTTAATTTATGCACATTCACATTTTTACAGGACAAACGGGAAACCCTGTCGTAAGTTGTCTCACTACAGCCTAACACGAACAGTATGCATTGCAACTCCTTTAATAAATAATAATACAACAATAAATAGTTTGTTCGCACTAGACTGAAGTGAAATAACCTTTAAATAATACTAAAAATAATGCATTTAAAGCCAAATGCATCTAACAATGGCCCCTTGCAGCCAACACTGTCTTGGTACATTTCGTGAGATTTTCCAAGCACGAGTGGACATAACATGCATCATCAAATACAAGCTTTCTCCGTCTTCAAACACAACACTGTCAAGTGTAAAGGTCAGCTAAATATGAACATGCAAAGAAATCAAAATTACCGTTGCGAGAACACAAAGAAATCAAAAAGCTAGTTAAAATGCCAGGCCTAAAATAATTTAAAATGTGCTAGAAAGCGAACACGGATTTAGATTTCCAAATTGCAAAATACTCCGACTAGTGAAGGAAGATTTTTTATGTTTTCCTGAAACAAAAACTGCAGCTCTTGTAGAATGAAATTTCTGCCAGAGCCTAATGACAATTATCTCCCCTGTTTGCAGTACTGTTTGCTGACTGAGAGGAGGTTTGAATATGTACAGTACGAATATGTACACGTGGTAAAATGTCGACGAAAATATTACCCGATGACATTTGTTGGGCATTACATATACAATTAAAGGTCCTACTCAGATACTAGGAATTGTACATAATTGTATAATACATAAACAGTATGTACAATGATGATAAAATAAATACAAACATTAAAGATAAAACCATGTAAAACCTCTTTGGCTGCCGCCTTGGTAGCATTCTTAAGTATTAGCCAATGTGATGGTGTGACTCCCAGTTACTTATGCGCTCTCTATTGAAATGCTCAAGGTGATTCCCTGCCATGTTGGATAATAATCAGTTATGCCAATGTTACCAAAGACTTGCGTCCCAATGTTTCAGCCTTCTGTAGCCGACCAATGCGTGATAAGTGAAGGGTGATGGATAAACTCGTTCGTGACGGCCAATAGATAACGTGCAGGCTCGTGCTCGCACTCCTCTGCACGCTTGAATCATCCAGAGTGAATGTGAAAGGTGACATGAGCACAGTTAACTCTATGTAACAACAGACCAAGAGGTATTTCCTAATGAAGGTGATCCGAGAAAATTGAATACATCTTACTTCAGGACTTAATCCCACCACCTTTGATTTGAACCATGCTGGTTCAAAACACGGAATGAATCCTGGATTGTGACCAGAGGGGGGACTGACACTGGACAGTATAGGGGGGGTAACTTAATTTTCCATCACTGCATTTGTAACCTAATGGCAAAGTAAGGATAGGTCTAGACCCCTTTGAAGGTCCCCATCTCGATACACGCCTGAATCGCCTGTAATAATACTGATATTTAAATAAACTGTTGTCATGACAACCCTACAGCGTCACGTACAGGTGAAGCTTGTACAAAACAACATGGAGAACATGCGCATTAGCACAAAACACAAGCCACAGTAGAAGTGCATACACCCCCACTACTCGAAGGTTTGCACCACGCAAAACCCTTGTAAGCAACACACAAAGCCGGTTGTCTGGCTGCGGCAGAATTCACTTCACCTGCATGCAACAGGTGCAGCGCTGGGTGAGCCGCCGTCAGCACTCTGTCCCCTGCGTCAAGTGTGCGTGACCGTTAATGAATCCATTGCGGTGTGAACTGTCATTGCTGCTCTTACTAGAACTGCTCTCCTTACTACCCCCTGGCTCTGAAGGTATTGCACTACTGTTGACATGGTTCGACATGCAGCTCTCTCTGCGGAAGTCCATGTTGTTATAACTTGCCATGGGTGTGATTGCCTCTGGATTCCTCAACGGAGAACCATCCCCCATGCTCGACTCAAGCTCTCTAGAGTCTCCATTATTTCCTTCACTGCAGCTGCTCCCATTATCGCCAGTGTCGCCGCCGCCGAATGTAACTCGGTTGTTCCTGAAATAAACGTCTCCGCTGAGACAGTTTGAATAGTTAGCATTGGCTGACGTCAGCGGCGTATTCGAGTTGTCCATAGGGTCGTCGTCAATGCTGTGTTCCGCGTGGCTGAATTTTTCCGCCTCGTGCGCCAAGTCTTGTTGGTTCTCCACACTATGGAAGTAGGATACCTGCTGGAACTCCTCGTTCACATCGGGCAGAAGGAGCTGTATGATGTCTTGGAATGTCGGCCGCTGCTTGGGATAGAACCGCCACGTCAACATCATCAGATCGTAGCTGAAAAGAACGGACAAGGATTAAAGATGGCACTTCCTTAAGCAGGGCTTGGAATTTTCCGCGGAAACGCGGATTTCCGCTTTTTTCAAATGTGCTTTCCGATTTTTTTTTTAATATTTCCGCGTAAAAAAATCGGATTTGATATAAAATTTCCGCGGCAAATTCCTTTCTTACCGCGGCGTTGCAGACGACGTTCACCTCGAAAAGCGGAAGTTGCTCTTTATGTTCGGAGGAACGTAAATTGTCAACATTGCCGGGGCATCTGGGATAGCGTGGTGTGATTTTCAATGGCGTCTCGTGTTATTGTTAAGTGCGGCGACAAATACTACCGCTCTGCAGCCAAAAATGTGTGGGTTGGGAGTGGACGGGCGAGCTGAAAGGACGCAGACGCATGCTACTGATGGTGGTAACGTTTTTTTTTNGGCTCAAGACGCACCAAACCTTATGCGTGAACGTTTACTCAAAGCATGATACACGACTTGGCAATTTTTAAATAGTCTCCAGTAATGTGCAGTAGTGATTTGGAGACCACAGAGATTCCCTTAATATTTGACTCAAAAGTTGACTAATCACGGGTTATGCTATGAGAAAACGTTCACCCCATTTTTCTGCAAGTCAAAGGCAAAGTTTTAAATTACACTATTTACTAAGAACAAATTTGGCCTCAACTAGCTCATTAATTATTAAGAAATAATTACCATGGCTTTTTCTTAAGCTTTTGGGTAATGTTAAAATGCAAGGCACTGTTAAAACATGACGAACCACAGTTTGACTTTCAACCGAGTCGACTGAAATACCGTAAGGATCCAACAACTTTCCAAAGCCCATGCCTACAATCTTGGTACCTCCTTTTATGAGAAAGCAGCCTACGCCAGTATTAAACGTTTTCCAAACAAGAAAAAGTCTTTGTAAATAAATGCTTTTTAGTAACAGACAAAAGGGTTGATTGAGTTCATGCACATACTCCAATAACAAGAAAAAAATTTCAACGCAGAGCAAAGTTTGCAGGCCTTGGTTTGCACCCACTTTGTTTCTTTTTCAGAGGAAAAAGTAATGGAATGCGTTAGAAACAATAAAAGCACAGCTAAGTCTCAGTCCACTTACAGTTTTTGTGGACAGCCTTCTGGTATCTCCATCAGCTGACCACTCTGGACAAACTTGAGCACCTGCTCATTGGCGAGTCCTTGGTACGGCTGGGCAGCTAGTGTGGCCATCTCCCACAGGACCACACCATATGACCTACAGGGTGAGATAAAACACATGAACTTGCCGGGTATAAATACCCCAAAAGCAATCGGACAAAACATGTTTCCTTGTCATTCCAGCTACTCTGGTGGTGAATTCTGCTTGGCTGACATGACGGTGAATTGCACTTGTGCTCAGCCATGATGATGAAGAATTCCAGGCCATTTTGTCCAATTACTTTGACCTGTATGTATTATCCATGATAAGGTCACAGTGTTCAATGCTCATAGCAGCAGGTCACATGACCTTCATCTCAGTACCACAGCATGGAGCCTACAGGGTGACGCAAAACTTGTGTCTTGAGTACAAACTGGTCATCAAGTCACAAAGTACCCAACACTCATTGTGTTGGCTGAAGCAAGTACATCAATAGTGAATCAAACGGACTCTGTCTACACACTACATGTATGCACTGTTCCAACACTACGTACCAGACATCTGAAGCGCTGGTGAACACTCCATCTTTTAGAGACTCCGGCGCCATCCAGCGGACAGGCAGCAAGCCTTTGCCACCCTTTCTGTAGTAGTCGTGCTCATATATGTCGCGCGTCATACCGAAATCTACAAACGGAACAGTGTCACGGCAACTTAGTACACATCCTCATGTTGGCAAGTGCTTGTGACGTTAAAAAGTCGGTTTAACAAAAGTAACGTGTCCGATTACTTTTGACTTTGCCACTTAGTGATGCGACATTCGTCTCAGTTGTTTACTTCACTATGAGATGAAAATTTTTGAGCTCGAGTAGGACTGACAGTTCAGGAAGACACTAACTCCCGATTCGCGAAATAATTGCCTTTAAATGCCCATGGTCAGTTTAACATCCACCCCTGATTTTTGAGTTTGCCAGTTTGAACACGATGGGCATTAAACGCAGACTTTGTAAGGTATTTGTATTTTGTTGACCATGACCGCTATAGCAAATCAAAACTTAGGTTGGACCAATGATGGTAGCCCCATGCGAATGAAATGAGTGATGGCAAGAGTGATCACATGCTTTATTTCTCACACATGGCAAGACCTCGTGGACATTTGCACAATCTTGGTCATATCACAAGACGCCATACCCCTGTGTCTATTGTACCACTGTTAGCATTGCCTTTCAACTAACCGATCTCTCTAACAAAGCGTTCACACAAAACTTTACCTCCAATCTTGACGGTGTTATTGACATCCACCATACAATTCCTGGCAGCTAAATCCCGATGCACAAATTTCTTTGCACCCAGATATGCCATTCCGTCAGCGATCTCCGCGGCCATCTGCAGTGTTTGCTTTAGTGTCGGTGGCTGACGTCCCTCGTTGTCCTGAAATGCGACAGATGGCATTACTTGAGCAATTGTTGAGAACACATTCGTAACTACCCAAGTTTCACTAGACGCCCTCCCATAAACTTCAAAAGTTTCACTTCTGAACATCCATGTTCAGTCGTTTTCAGCTTAAATACTTTTTACTCTCTAAATATTAAATCCTTGGACGTTAACAAGACCAAGTACAATGACATGATAACAAACTAACGCTAATCCATGAGCAAAGAAGTGGTTGTGCACTTTGAACAAGCCAACAAAAATATAATTAGCCACATAAAGACGTTTACTACTCGCATGCGAATGTCTAAGCTTAGGTTTTAACCAAAAATTAAATTCTAAATATCGTTGCCACCAAAATGTAGAAAAACATATTATAATACAGATATTATTACTCACCGGCTCATCTGGTCGATGCATACGTAAATGGTTCTTCAAGTCACCTCTCTCCATCAACTCCATAATGACCAAGGTAGGCTGACCTTCCGATACGACCCCCAGGAGACGAACAACATGGTAACAATTAAATGCCCTGCAGTAGAGGAGACAAATAAGTGACTCAGACATACTAATTTGAATATTTTTTATACTCTGTTGACCTTGCCAAGATCAATTAAATACACTTAAAACACTTGGGCGACTGCCAACTTGGCTTTTAGGTGACTGCTAAGTGTTTAAGTATAGGCTCGTGGATCTAAGTCAGTGTTCCATACAAACAACTGTGCGGTCGAAATGATACAACACTGCATGCAATTAGTCTCAAGTAGTCATCAACACTGCCGTATTCATTAGTTGAGAATCCTACAAAAACAACTTTGAACTGGTCATGTCATAGCAACATTGAACCAGATTGGTAAATCAGCCATCTTGTCCGCCAAAACGATACCTAATCAATAAATACAAGATAACTTTTTCTCGACGTAATTCCAATAGAGAAGTGGCTGAAATTTGAAGAGAGAATCTCCAGAGATACTGCACGCTTTTCAAACTTATGATGCAACAAACAGCTATATGAATGCCAACGAATTAAAACAAGAAGTCATATTTACTTGTGTGAGATAGAAACAAGAAGGCGATTGATTAAATAAGCACTTACTTCATGACCGACGCTTCATTCAAAAACTCAATTCGGTCACGCGTGGACGCCTGCTCATTAACAGTCTGAAGTAGAAAAAAATGAATTAACGTTTTTGGCAAAAACTAAATAATATGTCAAATGTTGTGAAAACAAAATTGGCCTCATTGACTTTTCTATGAACTTCTAACCAATGCAACCATAAATTAAACTTAGTGGCATTTGCTGATGCTAGTCATCTAAAATACAAGAAGTCGTGCGATACTGTATCAATCAAGGATATCATGAGATTGCAAATGCAACTTCTGAATAAGCGTATGTGGCAAGAGTTCCCTTGCTTGTGCAGACTTATACAGTATTCAAATGTTGTCCAATCAGATGGTTAGGCTTATTTCGCCATACGTGATTGGCCAGAATTTTGTATATGCAAATGCAACTTCTAAATAAGCGTATGTGGCAAGAGTTGCCTTGTATTCAAATGTTGTCCAATCAGAAGACAAATCCAACATATGTACCATTAGTTGACAGACGTGCCTTCTTGTGAGAAAGTTCCATTCCAATGAGATGGTTGATGGTTAGGCTTAGTTCGCCGTATGTGAATGGCCAGAATTTTGTATATGCCACAACTGATAGGAAGCCTCACAGCTTAGTAAGTGCTCGTCTTGAGCGATCCCTCTACATTTTAGTGAGACTTCCTGTCTAGTTTCTTGTAAAATTTATATGGAATTATCTAGGACACAAAATACGATATCGTATCTCTAACATACTATTGGAATAACTTGTGTCCAATTTCAACACTTATAAGAGTTAAAACCCGCAGAAGGGCCGTGTAACTCACCTTAACAGCCACCTTCATTTCAGCGACACCTTCAGGAAATGTCTGCAAGTCACATGCTACACCCTCATACACCATACCAAATGACCCTTGACCCAGCTCGTGTAGTAGTTTGACCTTCTCTCTGTCCACTTCCCATTCGTCTTTGATGTACGAGTCCCACCCCAAATAATCTGGATTGACAGACGCATACTGCACGCTGTCCGGTATGTTCTGCGACTCCCTGAAACAGTCAGCATCAAACTTACTAATATAACAATGCACCTTTTTTAACAGGGATTACAACTGTTCTTGATGCCACATTCAATACAAACACAAATTTCTATAATCCTGTGTTTATTACTATTCCTCAAGAGTAAATTTGCTCTCAACAATACAAAAGAAAGTGATGTAGACGATTGAGCAAAATGCCTGCATCTTGCTGCTACATTCATCTAAACTGAGCAAACAGAATGTCCTACTTGCTATTGAACACAGTCTGCTGAGCACAGTCTGCGCCAGTCTTTCATGTTTGCACAGTGGAAGTGAATGCAAATCTTTGCTGGGCCACATATCTCACTTCCTATTGTTGCATGGAGGGTACATGCCCAATAAGGAAATAGTCAAATTTTATAAAAATTTAAAGTTCAATAGCATTCGACTGAGGTGGGCCTTTGTTTCGTAAGAGCAGCTTATTATTTAAAATGACTTATTCTTAAAAAAATGACATAGGCAGAAAATTGAATTTTGGGCCTAAAAAGCGAGGCCCCCTATATTAATATAGGGGGCGCCGCCGAAAGGTGGCCGAAGAGCAGGCCCCCTATATTAAAGGTTATTTCACTGGTCTAGATCTTTTATAAAGGGGTGGCACTTTTCTGGTAAACTCCATTTATTGAATATAAGCTTGTATAGACTAGGAGCTCATAAGAATGAACGTAAGATTCAGTTATTTACCTTCGCTTGAAGAAGATGATCACACCTGTCACCGAGATGGCGAGAATCAGCAGCATTCCGCCTATGATTAGTCCAATCACGGTGGGTGTCCAGAAATTAGCGTCAACAGTATTCTCTTCACGCTCTACAAGAGGAAAGGTTAGCAGTTGTAAGCAGGCAGGGTCAGAGGTCAATATCAACTCTGTGCGGACAAGACCAAGAATTAGCAGTCTCGTTGAAATAGGTTGAGTATAAGTAGTCGTGTAACGACAAGGTTAAAGGTTAGCGAACTTGTCAAGGAAGGCAGGAAGATGAACTGCCCCGTAGAGATAGTTAGTTTCCTTATCCAAATTTGCCACGCTTTCTTAAAGTTGGGGTACAGACCCACAGTTATGAGACATTAAGCTAACAATTAAAGAACAAATTTCGGACAAGATTTTATAAACTGCAGACAGTAGTCTTGTTCTTAGTTCTCATCAATCATGTAGGGAAAAGTTCAAAGGTTACGTATAATAACCAGCTCTCAAAGTCGTATCAGAAACATTCTTCACTGACAGAGACAATCTCGACGACACTGCAGCTTGCAGTGTACTGCTAGTGCCAGACACCATTGCAGGACTTCCTTGAGAACTAAAATGGCAGTACACAAATGGACATTTACCTTTAATAGTGAAGTACATGTCTTTCGATGACCATGATCCATTGCCCGCCAGTGAAGTTGCTCTTACTTGTACTGAGTAATTGCCTGACTCGAGGGATTCTGTCAGAAATCCTCCAACCTTCGAGTAATTCTTGTGTGTGATACATTTCTCTTTAACGCGCGCCTTGAAAGAAATACGAGTGTTGTAAAAATGTCAGTTTGGGACACAATATTAGGCACAGGTGAAATTTCATTTTGTTAAATTTCTCAATAAAAACAACTTATTAGGAAAATTCATTTTGTTTTTAGCGTAGGTAGGTAATACCAAACAACAGGTAAAATTATGAGCATTTCCAACAATTTTGTAAATAATAGAAAAGAGACTATTTTAGGATTTCCGTCCCAAACTGAAAACTTTTACCGTGAATGACTCGTGTTAAAACGCTATATTAAGTTATACTGCACAAGAAATTCATTAAAAATTTTCATAACAGAATAAAATGTAAAAAACACTTCAACATCTTTCAGTCAATCTAGTGGCCAGACATCTTGGCTTGAAAGTCGTAAAACTAATGAGCACTGTGTGTAGTTACATAAAATTTACTCCCATAATGTAACAAACTAAGTGGTCGTCCAATCATTTCGAGTGGGTGCCAGCCATCTTGCTATTGTTTAGCGAGCAACACGATAACATTCTTACTCGCGGAACGATACAGGCATATTGAAAGCAGCTTAACTTTCAATGCCTTGTCCATTTCATTGTTTGTAGAGCCCCAACCACTTACATGATCATCCTTCTTCTGATAGCGGACCTCATACATCAGAATAAAGCTGTTGGGGTCGGCAGGTGGCGACCACGTAATTAACACCTGGGCATTCTGCTTATAGATGACTGACACGTTGCTGACGTTGTCGGAAGAATCTACACATCAAAGAAAACGTGTTATGGTGAAGCTAACTACCGTGTGGTGAACACGGCCACGAGCATAAATTGCGACACATCATCCATGCCCAATAGGAGACTTTTATGTAATAAAGTGACCACTGATCACATGGGACTTGATACAAGAAGCCTCTACAGGATGAGGTGATTTTACATTTGTTTAAAAACGCCACGTGTAAATGTGTAATCACGCAGACTGTAAAAGGCTCTTTTCACCAAGTCAAAATGCCCCCTACACCACCCACTGTTAAGAAGTACCTCCTGGTACAGCCAGGTGGCGATAAGAGTCACCAGCCCCATGTTATCATTCCTGTTGCTTCCTGAAAGTCTCCCCTTCTAAAAATAGCTCACAAAACAGTGGGAGTCAAGTTTAAAAGCTGCTATTTGGATGTTTAGTAATGATGTATCTGCCAATATGATGACGCGATTTGAACCCACATATAGGAACGGAAATGCAGTTATATCACACCACGAAAATGATTTGCAGACCTTTGGTTTCTTTCTATTCAGGTAACCATGGAAATGTTTACAAATTTATGTGTTTGGATGAATCAGTGTGCTTTGACAACGGCCACACCCAATGCATATTGCCCAGGAGTGGAGGATTAGGACTGACTGGGTCCATGGCCATGTAATAAGTCGCTTAACTACATAAAATTCCTACGCTGGTCATTTCAAAGGTGATTTCTACCAAATGGCATGCGCATTCAAGTTGTAGACTACATACCAGAGGGCAATGTTCTCTTTGAAGCCAATGCACTGTTGCTACACCTCGGCATCACATCGGGGACGCGGTCGTGGCAAGCAATCACCTGTATGCTGTAGATGGTGAACTTCTCCAGATTATGGAGGGTAGTTTCTAGGCTACCGTAAACGAACGCTTCCTGCCAGACAGGCTCCTCCGGATCGCCGGAGTTGTTGGACGGTGCAGCCATTGGATGGGAGTCGTTGACCAACAACCCAATAGTGGACCCATGCACCTGTGTCTTGTCGTAGGAGCCGTTAACACGGTAGTCAGGCAGGGACTCCAGACTTCGGCGCTTCCGGCTACCAGGAGATTGGGCATCGGGTCTGAAAATTTAATACGCGGTGATTCATGTGTGCAAGTTGGAGGGAGAGTGGTGTCGGGTGTGGGCTATGTAAGGCTGCCTCAATACTTTCTGGTAGGTGATAACGTTCAACTGAATGAAGGTCTTGGCTTTTTTTGCACCTAAACAGGAAGTAGTACATGAGCACGAGGGCGTTCACGTGAAAATGAACCCGAGTGATTTCCTGAACGCAGGCACTTTTACGAGAAGACCAATGGTTCATTTGCAGCACCTAATTTCGAGCTCACATAGATGGCAAATGGTTTCCAAATGTGACCACAAACTGTCGCTGTTCATACATGCCTTCAAAGTACAAATTGTCATAATTTTTTGCTGCGGAGATTTGTGGTTTGTGGGACAGTGCCAAATGTTGTAATCCGTAATCCTCAAATTACGACAGATCGTGCACACCTTCGAAGTATAACCTGCTGCAATTTGGAAAACAACCTCTAGGTCACAGGTTATTTTGACGAGAGGCAGGGTGAACAACTAGCCATTCCCATGGCTCTGAACACTTGTACAAACTGCGACTGCAGCTTATTCCATTTTGACTATGATGTGCACAAACCACAAACTGTTGCAATTTGAGGATTGTGATGGCGATAAACATACACACTGACACAAGATTACCTCAGGCTCCAGCCACCGAAATTAACACAGCCTGGACAAGAGTTTGACAAAAACAATGCAGGGGCCGATCCAGGATTTTAAGTTGGGGCGGACAGGGACAAGTATTAGCCAGGATTTAACCTGTCACACATTCCCACACCTGAACTGCCAAATGGAATCTGGGAGAATTTTAGGGGGGGGGGGGGNGGGGGGGGGGGGCATGGCCCCATTTCCCCCTAAATTCGCCACTGAAATGTGGCTCAAGTTCAAATTGAATGAATTTTTTTAATGTTATATAATGAGAAGAACCATGACCTTTGGCCTGGCTACAAAAAATCTCCAAAGCCGTGTGTCTTTGTACTCTCTAACTGTACAACAATCGCGGATCAGATTTTTCCAGGGACACCGATTAATTTTTTTCGAAATTATTGTTAGAAAATGCGAGGAAACAAGGCTTTTGGAAAAAGATCAGATCATGATTTGTTTCTATGAATAAAATACAAAAACTTGGATTAAGTTGCATTTTAACCATTTTCTTTGTCAAACTCAGGTAGTTCAAACACCACCCACCTCTTCTGGAAGATCATAGAGTGCAGATAGTTCTCGAACCGAATCTGTATCTGCTTTTCAAGTTCCTCGCGCTCGCGCTCTTCCTTTGACTTGGGACATGGGCTGCAACACTGGCCATCCTTCACCGTCACATTCTGCCCCGGCTTGTCAGTCACGTCCTTTGTCGGTGTTGTTCTTTTCTCGTCCAGCCTCAGTTTCTGCCAACAATAGTTCCTTTTCTCAAACTCGCGCACGTCCAGCGCCTGCGGACGGTACAACACGAGGTAGTGCGTCACATTACCATTAGGCTCCCGAGGCGGCAACCACTTCACCTTGAGCTGACCTTCAGCCAATGCATAGACTTGGATGGCTTCAGGAATGGATGGTTCTGAAGCCAAACAACCAAAGAAAGATACAAATATCTTAAAAAGGTAAAAACCAAAGAGTGCTAGGACGAAATTCGGCAAATAAAGATTTCAGTATTTCACCTTATTTGGTTATGCACAAAGTGCCCACAATGTCTACATCACCTTTAACCTTTTAATCAATTCAGAAAATCAGGAGCCAAATTGTCCTTGTTAGCACATATTGTAGCTTAATGCCAGTCAATAACATGCCACAGGCAGTTGTCTACCGCCAGCCAACACTTTATTTATTTGGAACTCAACCAGACACCATGGGATGGAAACGGTTCGTTTTCTTATGACGATCAGGAAAGTTATGTTAGAAAAGATAAAGGTGGAAATGTTTGATTCTCAAATCAACATGCTTTCTAGTAAGAAACAAAAGGCAGTTATAGACCTACGCTCTGTCGAAGAAATTTTACCATCACTTTTGAACTGATCTCAACTTGTTTTTATCTCAGATGACAAGTGACTTCTGGGTATAGAAAGAACTGACTATCCGTTTTTCGCCCAGATCATACTCAGCACACAGAAAATAACACGCCACTACGAGTCAACTTGTTGAGCTTCGCCTCAAGCAATGACGTAGTGTCGGTCCCTTCCAAGAACAGAAATCAACTTTTGTATGACAACGGAACAACGGAACAACTGCACACCATATTCGGAATCCGAAGCGGTCTAACTGGAAAGTTAGATTTAGAGACAGAAGATGATTTTACAACTGCTTAAACTGGGATATATAGTCACCTTGCTTTGTACCAAAGCTAGTAACAATTTGCAAGAAACAAAACCTGAATATGTCAAATGCTCGATGTAACTAGTTAGTTTCCCTTCTGGTCTAAGATATAAAAGTTTTACGGTTATGTAGGATCCTATCGACAAGTCTGTTGTGTATTAAATCAAATGTCTACTAAGCAATAGATTTTAACCAGACTGTAAAAGTATATAATTTCTGAAAGTAGAAAGTGTGTAGAATTTGATTGTTGACTTGTTATCAATAAGCCAGTAATTTGATCACATGACCATGTCTATTTAGTGAAGTTTAGAAATAAGGGAAGGCACATCAACAGCAACACAACGGTATTGACAACATGGATCAAATTTTGTTTAATGCAAATATTCAAGATGGAATCTCAAAAACAACGCTGTTCGTTTCGTAAATTATCATTTCGTTTTTGTTTGATGCAAATTCTAAGTTTCATCGTGAAAAACATACAAGCCCAATTACTTAATAGCCTCTCATAGAAAAGGGGTATGTTTTAAATGCCAAGTCCTGAAAGTGTTTTGGACAACAGCGCATAAAGCATAGTCACATGAGAAACCACTCAGCCATTCCTGAGATACCATGTTCCCAAGTGGGGCATATTTGGGCATCTTCCAGAGTCTACTACTGTGAATGAAGTTAGCTCCTCCGCCTACTGTGCATTGTGCTATGAGTTCTGTGAATACTATTTTGTTTATGAATGGCCAAGTGCGCCCAGGTCGCTGAGACCGAGTGCGCTCAGGTCGCTGAGACCGAGCCCGGGTTACACGGCATGTTCAGGCACTCTTGCGAATATTGTCCCACTGGTCAGATGTGTTCTAGTCACTGCGCAAGTCTCAAGACATCATTAAGGTAACATTTACTGTCATTTGCCGTTTTGCTTGCAATTTGTCTTTAATGCGTTCTACTTTGCGAATTATGTGTCCGTGAACTATTACTGAATATTTTGCGTCTTCCAGTTCCACGGACAGACGGACAGACAGACACACATGTCATTTGTAATGCGTTGCGAAATAAAGCATCCCATGTAATATGTTGTTTGACTCGAATGCAGCTACAACTACACAACCTTAACTATCACTGCCATTAAAAAACAATATTGTAATATACAATTATTTTATACGATTACTGTAGCTATTATTCCTATGGCCATATACACAGATACACACATTTATACATAGCAATTACTAAAATAGGTTATTACTATTATTAAACTATTACTACTATTACCAGGGCTCACAATGAGCAAAAATTTAAATGAGGCGCAAAGTGCAAATTGTGTTTTCGTGTTATAATCTTCCTTTCTGCTAATTTGCAGAAATTACAAAAAGTAAATACACCCAATTTTCCTTCACTGCGCATGTCACCATTTACAGTAAAAAGAAAAAACAACAGAAAATAAGTACTACTACAACACTATTACAATCATTTGTCTTGTAAAGTCGAACATTTTCAAACATGGCTCAAAATTTCCAAATATGGCACATAACTTCTCAAACATGGATTAGAACTCCTCAAACATGGCGCAGAACTTCTCAAACATGGTGCACAACTTCTCAAACGTGGCGCAAAACTTCTCAAACATGGCGCAGAACACGGTGCAGCACCATATCTCACCACTGATTACAATTGTGTATTACATTATGCTAATCATTCATTATCATTATCATTATCATTGTAATAATTATTACTATATCTTACCCTTGGGCTTGGTAGTGATGTAGATAAGGTTACTGATACCCCCCCGTTTGGCGGTAGAGATAGTGTAGGTCTGCACATACATGGCGTACTGCGTGAAAGGTTTGAGGCCAGGGATGATCTCATTCAGATGTACAGGCTCTTCATTCCCCATCTTATCAATAAAGCTGTCGTTGGTCGCTGGCGGCTGATAGTCCAAAGTCTTCCACATGTTGTCGGTACAGGCGTCCTTACCGTCTAGGGTACTGATGTTTCTGAACGGCCTACATAGAACAAACATAGATTATGACAAGAGGGGGCAGTAATAGCAGCATAAAGGAAGGGATGGGGACAGAAATGGAGACTAGGAGAGGACGGGGAGGGGGAGACAGAGAATGAACAAGAGAGAGGGAGAGACGGGTGGAAGGGGTTAGAGGGAGGGAGGGAGAGAAAAATAGCGAGAGGGAAGAATAGAAGTTGGGGAGGGGGAGGGAGGGAGAAACAGTTTATTTTGCAAGTCACATAAAACAATAACTACGTTACATGATTGAGTGGCCCAGATAAAGTATATATTGCTCGTAGCTGACTACTACGAAGTAAAAACCACGTAGATAATAAATATTTCTGGTGACAGATAACAGCACACACGGTCAACCCTTCAGATAAATCAAACTTAATCTTACTTGGATAAGATCTGGGAACATGTGCCATGACATTGGCCATCAATTAAGAACATCACAAATGTCACATGAACTGAAGGAACAGCATACGGTCATTTTAACTGTGGTCCAGGGAGCTATGCAGAGTATCCCAGAAAATAATTAAATCAAAAAGCCTAATTTCACAAAGTACCAGTCTGACCTCAAAAGTTATTCATGCTTTCATTGAAGAAGTGAAAACGAGGCTATGCTTGGTAGCTGACAAGCAAGTATTCACAGACGAAAATAAGGCTAAGACAAATAGCAGACAAGCATTCACTGACGAAAATGAGACTAACAGAGGTAGCAGACAAGCGCAATCGCTATGACTGAGAAGACAGACAAGTTTCTCGGAACTAAACATGACGAATGTTGTTGTGTTTTGCTTGGCAACAAGAATGCCAGAGTCCACAATCATCTTGTTTTTTATCACTTTTCACCAGAAAAGAAAAACGAATTGAGAAAATGAAGTGTTTAAGATCCTTTGATCGGAGGTAGCTTAGTGCTTTTCAGTGCCATAGTGAAATTTTTCATTCATTCAAAAGTTTTAGTAGTAGGCAACAGAACTAAAACATCGTTTGCTTTCACCATAAAGCTTCTACTAGACGCCAGACATTTATTAATTTCATTTATGGTCCACAGACCCGGCCTCAATTCCATACCACAGCTTTTTAGAGACACCTTCACTGATGATTTAGCCTAAAGCTACGACAACAAACAGACCGGAAATAAATGTCAATGAACCTGGCAAATCAACATTTGAACGGGTAACTCAACATTGACTTTTCTATATTCATATATATCCAATACACATTATTATCGTCATTAAGTTTCATCAGTTTAAATGAGACCATGAAATACCCAAGGCCTGCACACGACTAGCAGACTACGGCTGCGTGGGCATACACGACAGTCATTTATTACATCATGTACGAACGTTTTTGCATAATATCTGAATCTTTTCTTTAACTGTTCCTTCCTTAAGATACTGAATCCCAGTTTGAGGATCTCTTCCACGAAACCAAAAGTTAAATGAGATACAAACAACAGATCGCCCGTACACAAAGAGAAAGCTGTCTTTACACTGACACGCTTAGCCTCACTTTCATAATCCACAGGATGAGAATCATTTTACGGATGACCTACATGTGTCCTATTATACTATATGACAACCAACGTTAACGTTCAGCTCAACAGCAATATTCGGCTTAATTCCGTGAAAGCGCGCTCAAGACGAGGAGAAAAACAGCTTGATATTAGTGGAAAAGTATCGATCACTTACGCCTCGCGGTAGTTGATTAAATAAGACAGCAGACTGCGGTCATCACGACTGTTAAGCTGGGTCCAGGAAATGATCACGACATCGCTCATGACGAAACTAACCGTAAGGTTTAGCTTTATCACAGTACCTAGAGCAAGAGGGAAATGCGTGACTGTTAAGACGCAAGTTTACTCTGGTGAATAGTCCTCAAAACGTCACGTTTTACATGTACCTCAAAACTACAATGGTTAACACGAGACTTGATATATAACAAAACTACATTGAGTGAACACTGAAACTTTACTCGTCGAGTTGGATAATTAGAAGTGTGAGACATTAGTGCAAGTGATGGGAGGTAATGTAACTGATGAGATGGGCAGACGGTGACAAGTTATAATGGGGAAATGGTACTTTGTCCCATTACTTTCAGCAAGTACTTCGAATACAAAGGAGAATGCATCTCATGAAGAAGAGAACATGCTTGGCACATTAATCAAAGAAATACGAACGGAATATCTGACATGCAATTCGTCAAACTCAGCTTACAGGCTGCCTCGTCGCCATTTGTGAGTGTTGAGATGTCCTCATTAGTTCGAGTTGCCGTGATTGTGGTCTCGTTGATGAATGCATCGATTTTATCCAAACACAGCTTGCGATTGAAGTGCATAAACATGGCCCCCTGCGTTATTGTTAGGCGCGGATGCGAGGTCACGTTCCAGATGTCTTGCAAGTTACTGTTGTCCAACAGAATAAAGGCGTACCTAAACAGAAGTTGAACCTTGTGATGCGGGGAAACACGAAAGATCTCGCAGAAAGCGACTTACGTGAATGAAAGTTTTACATACAACAACAAAACTGGTCAGAGTTTGTCATGCCAACTTATTGAGTTTGGTATCAAGTAAAAACACGAAACATAAAGTTTTTCCTAAGCCTTAAAACCAAATCAAACCAGAGACCAATTTCACAGAGGTCAGTGGTCTAAACCACAACTTTACTTCTTGGACCCAACAATTTTGCAGTCGATGACCAAAAGAATGTGACAAGTTTGAACGAAAATGTCTCTCTGCAAATTATGTTAACCTTTCTTCTTAAATACAATTGAAATGTTATGACTAATCGATTTGCTTATCTACTTTTAAAGGAGGCACTGGGGACCATAGAAATAACAAAAACCCCAAAACTACAACATCAGTTTAGTCCGATTCTGCAACAGTTTTCTACAATGCCCTGCACCAGTGGCGACCTCGTTCCACGGTTGTCTACTGCAACCATGCTAATAGCTATTTGAAGTAACACTTCAGCCATTTAGATGTCAATGTTGAATTCTTCATAAACCAAAGCACTAGATTTAAAAACATTACCCATCATCAAATCTTGAATTATTGCCGAATGAGCCAGCAACTGAACTCGCAGGCAATGCGCATTTGTGCAATTTTCGAAATCAAAATTTCAGTGTTGGTCAATCCCAATAAACTGTGAAGCGTTTTTTCGAGTCGCTGATGATTTCAAGGGCCATGTTGGCAATGGAAATAGAATCCTATCATGGTAAAAATATTATTAGATTGATTTCATGAGAGTAAAAGTCCCAATTTGATCTTTCATATTAGCCAGCTAAACAGGATGATTGATATACAGTTTTAACAACCAACTTATTTCGATACTCGTCATTCTGTCAGTTACGCAATGAGTTGTAATACTCGCTGGGCAGTCCACAATATACCTGTTTCTTGTCTGCCCCAGCTTGGAGACATGTTGCGGCCAAACCTATTGAAATCTAGACCGATCATGTTTTTTTACTTAAATGAAAGAGGAGAGCTAATAGATGCCTATATGCCAAATTTTATGAAAATAGGTTGAGTACCTTTGAAGATACAGAGGTAAACGTAAAAATTAAAATTGCCACTAGGGGGCACATGGACAGTCGGATCTGTCCCAAAGTTCACTCATGCCGTCCCATCCATGAAAGGAACATATGTGCAAAATTCCATGAACGTATGTCAAAGGGTTTTGGAGATAGAGCAGCGAACGTCGCACGGACGGAGATGACGGCATAATGCGTCCAGATATAAATAAATGTGTGGGCGCATAAAAATGGCCGCTGCAGCACCATCTTGTGTCTGATTTTAACTAAAACCAATAGGCTGTTGATCAGAAAAGAAACAAAAAACAAACAAACAGCAAATTTCATGAAAAAACAACAGACTTTCACCAAATAACAATTTTGAAGTAAATTCAAACTAGCAACGCAACAACAGTAGCGGCGAAAGTGTTCGGAGGATGCCCAATACAGCAGGAAAATACCATAGAATCAAAGTACTGGTATGAGAGTTTGGGATGCGCAACCGACTTATGCCGCAACTTACTTCCCACGCTCCAAGCCCCTGTTTCCCACACCTCCGGTGATAAGACGAAGGTTTTTGAAGAAGGACAATGAAACGAGCGCGTAGGACCTGGCCACCTTCACAAAGCCATGCACCTCTTCAATGTCCCCGAGGGCCTTCTCAAGCTCATGCGCGATGTTCTCTGTAGAAACAAAGACAAGTTTTAAGACACGTAGTTGTTAGGGATTACAGAGAAGACTCATCACGTCTGGACGAAACCAGTTGCAGATCTGATCTTTTTTCGATTTTTAAAGGTCTCTAATATTGTTGTGAATGCGTTAAATATTTCAAATCATTGTCATTACTTGTGTGTTGCTGGTCTTTTACGACTCAAATGAAATCTCACTTGTTTGCTTCATGTATTCTAAATTGGTGAGACTTTACCTTCGACTTGTAGAACGCAACAGGGGAATAATCATTGGTCAAAGTTTGTGTAAAAAATAGGAAAAAAAATGTACTTTAGACAGACTTGAACCATACAACTGTCTTCAAACACCAGAAGGTGAAATTCTGAGCACTTATACCACTGTTAAACTTATTCCTTTTAAGCAGCTATGATTAAGGAGTAATCTTGTAACCAATGATAATGACTGAATGTTTCTTTGTTTGATAGCCCTGGCTAATCTTGACAAGACAGTGCCAATCCTCGGTGTGGCAAAAACATAAGTACGTACTTCCTCCTGTGATCGTGATCTCCAAGTTGTTCATAACGATGTTGCAGCCTGTCCACTGCGCTGCTGACGTTATGCTGTCGATGATGGTACTCTGGGCGCCAGAGCCACCCCGCTCAGCGGGTGGGCAGACTGAAATGAACAGGCAACACCATCAGTCTCAAACTGCATCCAACAAACATTCACCGTCAAAGTTTTTGAAATGAAATTATTTTGCGTCTACTAACCACAATTAAAATGATTAGGACAAGTGACTATTAACCTTGATCTGAAAATAGGGCAACAGTAACCATTTAGTAATGGATAAGCCAAGCTTCATTCCCGTGCCCAGATACTATGCTTTTTAGGGGTTTCAGGAGTTAAATTCAAATAGTATATGTAACGTTTCGGTAATAATCATTTTAAGAAACTCGTATGGTATTTTATGATTTAGGTCCTTTGTTTTACTCAGTTTCGCACATACGCATGTGTGCCAAATTCCAAATATAGGCGTAATTTTGAATACAAGCGCACGAGCCTAAATGTGCACATGTACAGCAAGTATGTTGCGGAGTACCAATCAGCAGGTGGCGACGCTGTCTAGTCCACGATCTGGCTCAAATAGAATTCTTAAACATGTCGTGGAAATCTACAACACTCTGTGAGTGCGCTGAAAAATAGTTCCGCAAAGAGACAATTTAAGAGAAAGGGACACAGGAGAAATGAAGCCCAGTTATCAGGTCGCTTGTCCGTGCTTTTGCCACCTGACATTACAAGACAAAATATACATGTGGTTACATGTGGAGATAACTGTAACAAGACAATAGCAAGATAACGCATGCTTAGTGTTGTCTAACGAAGTTAACATGTGTCATGATTGCTCTTCTGCCGCCATCCACTCACTTTTTGGGCACCGGCCTTTACATTTGATACACCGGTAATAGTCGTTCTTGTCCACTTGGTAGTTTGCTGGGCATTCTGAGATACACCTGCTGTTCAAACCATCGTCAAATGGTTTGTAGTTAACCCTATTAGCATCTTTGTTGTTCCGGTCAATCGACTTGCACTCATCTCGGGTCACGCACCGTCGACCATTCAGCTAGAGTAAACAAGCAGGAATACAACTTATAGTAATAATAATACTTAAAAGGATACCAAACCCAGATTTCCCCTATTAACAGATACTATAAACGACTTTCGCAACCAGTTCTCTGAAACAAAATGATGCTCTGTAATCCTCGACAACCACCAAAAGCTTGGAAGAAATTTTGAAAACTTTCAAAGTCTGCCAAATGAGCAGGCGTGACCTACGCTTTTAGCGAACTACACGGCAACTGTGGGAAAAGACCAACCACCAAGGACTGTTATATCCAATTTGTGAGATAAGGAGTATGAGTTTTTAGTTGATTCCTGCCTTTACCTTTCAAGATTGACGCCAATGATGCTTTAGCAGGTGACATAATGAGGATTGGTTGAAGTCATCAAAATATGGTTGAGTTTCCTTTTAAACTTGATGTGCTGGGTTGTATTTACATTGATTCCTAGATCCTCAGAGACAAGACACTCAAAGACATGACATTTGTGAAACGTACTGTGTTCTTGAAAGAGTATTACATTAATGTAAGTGAAAATGGGGTTTAAAAAAAGAACAGAACGATGCAAACCTCAGGCTGAATTCGAAATTTTCTAAAGTCACCAACACTGTGAGTAGTTACCTTGTAGGTTCCTAGAGGGCAGTGTGGTAAGCACCTCCCTTGATGGAACACTTCCTTACAGGCGTAACATTCGCGATCCGTTAGTCCATAACATCCGCCGAAACACTCGGGGTGGCAGCACGCATCACCATTACAAAATTTTGTATTCGGGCAGGTACTGGTACATCTTGTGTCTGAAAAGGAGACGGTGTATTCTAAACTTTGCATACAACATTGAGATTGCATTGAAGGGAAATTATCTGCTTTACAACAAAAATGCATTTTCAGGATAATTGTTGAAGTATTTAGTTTTGACCAGAGCTTCGAAAAACAGAATATCCTTTAATTTTGTCTACAATCTGCCAATATTTTATTAGACTCTTGCACACGAAGTATGATCTTATAGCTCCCAGGGCGTTTACCCGTTTCGACCGTTCGGTTAAGCACTCACCCCCGATTTGTCAAAGTTTGTTTTTAAGTGTCCATGTTCGGCTTGGCGCCTATACCGATTTTTTTAGTTCCACAATTTGAGCGCTGTGGGCATTAACTGAGACAAGCAGATAATTAAAATATTCTTAATTTAAACTGCACTCATCCAAACAGCCTATTCGGCATATACTTAAAAATGAGGTCAAACACTTCATCAATGGTTCACTGAAATTAGACAAGGTTCCAAGAAATCAGTTCAGCAGGCAGATGTTCACATACAAAGCAACTTCACAAACAATCTCCCACCTTGGTGAAAAACATATTGGTTACCATTGGTTACCATGGTCCTTGTGGTGGCTGAGTGGGAAGTTACAAAGGAGCTGATAAAATCTGCTGTTGTTGTTTAACAAGCATCTTCCATGAAAAAGAGAATAGCCACAACCAAACAACGAAAAAATCAAGCGATTTCAGGAGGACTTCCCATGAAAACAGGGGGGGGGCAGAATAATTAAATCTTGCCGCCGGGGCTTATGCTTTTGTACTCCCAAGTAAAAATCTAATTTCACTTGGTCAAACACTTCAGGATACATAGAAACATGTTAATATCCAATGCGATTTGATCAAGCAATGGCTGTTGAAGTTGTTACTGACAACTGACGGAGCTACAAACGCAGCAGCTCTTAACACAAAGTGAAGGAAACTTAGACTACAAACTACAAGATTAATCTGGAATGAATGAACCAATAATGAAAAGATTTCCCACAGGATGAAACCACAGCACGGACAGAAAAGCTAAATAGACTGATTTGAGGGCCAGACGTGCTGGACAGCACTGATTCAAGTCACGTATGCAGATACATCCAAATAGCACAAGGCTGGAGGCTAAATAACATCCAGCTGTAAAGACAGAGCCAGGCAGTTAGTTATTTACATGCCAACAATGGGTTATCATACCATACAAGTGGGAGGTCTCAGGGTGTGTTCTTCCTACATGTACCATCAGACATGGAGCTGCATAATGTTTGAAATGGTTCGCACCACCTCTGGAAATCTTGAGCCACATTTGAGAAGCAATGAGCCATGATTGAAATCTTAAGAGGCCATGTTTGAAAAGCCAGTCACATGACAAATGACTAAAATAGTGTGGCATAGTGATTATTCTGTTTTTATTATTGTGTAGCGGAAATGACAGTGATATTCCGAACAAATGAAAACAATGCGTAATTAATCAATGTTAATCTTTCCGAATTAACGGAAAGGAAATTAGGATACAAAATCACGATGTGTTATTTGTAATGCGTTGTTACTCAGTGAGAACCCTAACCCTACATAACTACTCCAAGTTCAACCAAACCCACCAATCCACCCACCCGACCACCCACACGTTCCCATCATGACGGCATCATTCTTCTTTACCCGCAAAGAGAGCCCAAGCCACAATAGACAACCGAAAATCTGCCAATAAAATATTTTCCATGAACTAACTGAACCACCATTAATCTCAAGGTAGAGACCTGGCCTCAGTCCAAGTATCAGTTCCACCACAAACATACTCACATCCAACAGACAGCCAGCCAGCCAGCCAGCGGTGGGGCTATACACTTGTCACAACAGAACGAATGTTTTTCAGATCGACCTAGATCTCTGACCCGATTTCAAGCTGGCCAGGAACTAAAGTCAGACTGTGACCAATAGACACCCCGCTGGGTTCAAGGTCCATGTATAGGCAGACCTCATCTACCCATAGACATAAAAAGGTCACCTCTGTTAGCAAATGTAACCCTATAGATAACATATGCCACTGCAAAAATTGTACGACATCAGTTCAACAATTTCACCAACAGGGCATGTCAAACTTACAGCTTACGACATGTAATACAGTTCAAGTACGAGTTAAATCGGAGAGTTTACGCAGAAAAAACAAAACACTCAGCAAATCAGGGCTGGGCATTTCACTGGAAATACACCAAGGAATTTGCCTTTCTTCGTTTAACTTCTCACAAGATAGTGAAATGAAATTTACACTGACTGCTGTTTGTAAGACATAGATACTTGAGGGTACCTCTTTCCATTACTGGCACTCATTTATCCCACACGTCAGCCATATAAGCCGATTTTTGCTATTTACCCGACAAATAAGCAATCTTTTGTGTTTACTGGTCGTACTGATGGATATTTGTAATGTCACAACTCTTCGGACAAATAATTTTTGTGGACTGTTCAACAATTTCAGACCTATGGAATGTCCCCCAGGTAGAAACTTCAGCAACGCGGCATTAGACTGAAGATGATATTTCTAGCAAAACAGTTTCAGTTGAAACCAAGAATCAACACGACAACCTCTCAAACTGTCCTTTTCTAAGTGTTATGTTTCATACATGTAAAAAAGCAGACGCACAAAAACAGACGCATAAAAAGCTTATGCTAATGCTTGTTGCAGTGGCGTTTTTATTTATCCTAAGATATTTTCCACAAGTTTTCCACGAATTTCACATTTCCCACGAGTTGACTAAGCATGGAAATTTACTGTTTTTTTTATTTTCTAAGTTTACCCGATTACTATGGTGATTGGCAAACCAATGTTATCTACACTGAGTAGAGGGAACTGCCAGACTTCCTATCCTAGCAAAATATTCTGAAACATGCAAATATCTACTCCATTAACTAATTCCAGCAGAAGGTTTTATTTCCTGTAGCACGTAAATAACAACGGCCTCTAATGTGGGGAATAAAGTCGTAAGCAACGATTGGAGAAACAACCCACAGAGCAATTATTGAGATGAGGAAATGAAGGAATCTTGAAGATCTGTACGATGACGGAGAGGCGGATGACAGGAAATGTACGCAACAAACAGGAAACGCACAAAGTACAACCTCAACACAAATATGAACAAGTCATGTTCACGACAATCAGAAATGTTAATTCTTAACTGGCATCGTGTCAAAATGGTTTCCAGGACTACCGCATTCGACTGGCTTAACGCCCACCCATAAGTTTCAAATTTCATTGTTTATGCTTCATTAATTTGTTCAGTCGGGGAGATTGGTTGCTTAAAGGCATAGTCCGAAATTCGTTGTCACCTGATGTCAGCTTCACAGGAATGCATCTGCGTAATCTGTTCATATCTGACAAGGGTTTAGGAGATGCAGCAGTGGAGGCCAGATGCTCAGACAGAGATGACGGCAATATGTACCCACATTTTATGAGTGGTTGTACATCGCGTATAAATATGTGGGTGCATAAAAATGCCATTTTAGACACGTTGCGCCAAAAAACTGGTGAGATTTTACAGTAAACGTTTTTGATCTTACAGAAATAGCAGTCTCAAGGTTCAAGCTCTGACCTCCAGCATTTTTTGTGTGTAAAATTACCATACATAATCCGTTGAGAGTGGTTAATGAGTGGCAGGTGTCCAGGTGGTGATTAATTCAACCACTTGCCAAACTAGCAGATTTTGCCATGTTGTTAGCAATAAGGCGCTAATTAGCTAATGAGACACAACATGATAAAAAATAACCGGAGGCGGTCTGGTACACGTTGTGCAATTTGGGGACAAAAACAATTCCTAAAATTGCAAGTTTTAGACAACTTTGCTGAAAATTTTACCAGATGTTATTAAATGATAGCTGTGCCATACAAAGCAGGCTAAAATAAAGAAGAATTTTCTCAAAAGTTATTTTTGTTTAGAAATTAGATAATGTGAACTTCCACTTTTCTGTCATGAGGTGTCCTCAAATGACGAATTTTCACCGTAGGTGAACACGTCCATTCTAATTCCTCCTGCGACATCCCAAAATTCCCTGGCTTTACGAGTTCACAACACTCAGGAACACCATTAAGCTATGGACTCTCGGGAAAATGTCCAATTCTGGCTAACTTCGGAAAATCACATCTCAAAAATGGATCATCAGGTTAAAATTAGACTTCCAGATGCAAACTCGGCTTTATTAACTGTTCTCTAAAACAATGTTAGGAATTATAAGCAAAGAATTATCAATAACAACAGAATTATGTACCACTAAGAATTGTTTTTAAAATGCTTCACTTCTGTATGAGGAGCTATCAAAAAGTAGGACTTTAATGAGTTTTATGAACGAACTCAAGTTACATGAAATGAAAACGAAATAGTTTAAGGAAATTTAAACGGCGTTTCTTGAGATTTCATCTTGAACATTAAATATCAAATGAAATTTGGCCATTTTATTGATACCCCCTTATTTTGATATGACTATATACCTTTCTTATTGTACAAATTTTAATTAAGACGTGGCCACATCACCCAATTAATGACACACCTGGTAAAAGGTAGCAAATCAAATTTTATAGGTTTTCCACCTACTTTTACCAAGTTAAAATCTTAGTTTTGTCTATATTTAGCTAAACTAACCAAACTGTCTGACAAAGTTTGCATAACCGTAGGTACTAATTAAAAATTTACATAATTTGCTAGATCCCCCACCGAGAAGTTTTCAACATTCTCATTTTAAATGCCCTCAGTTCTGATGCACTCTTGGCTGAACAACTACTCCAAGAATTTTTAATGTCAGGATTTAAACACCCAGGACATCAGCCTCAACAGATGGTAATCATTCATGATTGAGGTGATCAGCAGTTAACTTTCCACATCCAGTCATAAGTTAAATTAAGAATGTTTTATTTTCATAGTCCAGCTAAAAATATTTTCAAGTTTTATTAACGCTTTAAGGACTTGTCCACGGCGACAATAAGGTTCAGATTTGGGTAACAGGGCTTGGAATGACCAATGACAAAAACAAGAGCAACACAAAGCGTTGAAATGCACCCACCAATGCGCCACAAACGGTGTGCTTCTAGAGGTGTTTATTTGTATCATAAAAATGGCAATTAGATGGCTCAGAATACATTGAGTAGAACACATCCGAAAATAAATGCCAGCCTCTGTCTTCCCATCAGGGACACACCTCCAAATTTTAGCAATGATCCTTCAAGTGGTTAGGTGGATGGAGGGAAATGTCAAAAACAAACTTAAAATGTTAAAATGGCTACAGAGTGGCACAGAATACATCAAATCTGCCCGAAAATGAGAAGGCGCCATCGTCTCCTTAATATAAACCTATTTATTAAATTCCATAAAAACCTGCCAAGTTTAGGCACAAAAACAATTGCCACTAGGAGACGCCACAGTAATCGTAGTCATCGGAAAATCATCATCAATTGTCCACTACACACTAAGAACATATACACCAATTTTCACAATCATCCTTAAAGTGGTTTGGTTGATAAAGGTGCAAGTGCAAAAAAACAGGACTCGAAAACAGTACAAATGGCCACCAGGTGGCGCAAAGTACCTCAAATCCATAAGAAATCGGAAGGATAGCATCATCTCACTAATGGATGCCTATGTGCCAAATTTCATGAAAATCCGTTGAGGACCTTTGAAGATACAGAGGAAAACTTAAAAAACTAAAATTGCCACTAGGGGGCACACCGGCGGTCGGATCCGTCCAAAATGCGTTGCCATCTCCTACTAGCTTCATAGAAACACATTTCACATATCTCATCAAGATCCTGTGATGGGTTTAGGAGATACAGCTGTGGACACCGGATGCCCAGACAGAGACGACAGCAGTATGTACCCAATAAAAAGAGGAAAATTGTCCAGGCGGTGTATAGTACCAAAAATAAGAGAAATATATTTTTGTGTTGTGAAGTTTAACTGAAATAAATGTTTTGGCATAAACAAAGTCATAATAATGATAAAAAGAAACAAAAAAGAGGAAACTGGAAATCAAAAAAGAGGAAATCCTCTTAACAGTAGAAAATTTGAAGCCCTGAGACAAACAAGAGCGACCACAAGCAAAGCTGGTCCTTCTTCATGTTTCTTTGGCCATGCAGACTCATCTAGGCACAGTCTACAGTCTCATCTGGGAACAGTCTGCAGTCTCATCTGGGCACAGTCTGCTGTCTGTGGGAGTGACGTTGATGATCACATCTTGAAATGTTGTAATTATCACGACATTTTAGCTAGATTACTTTCAATGCAATGGAGTGAAAATCAATAACACATAATTCACATCGCGTCAATAAATTTCATCAAACTGCTAAATAAACTGTGAGACCTGTGTTATGAAACGCCGTGCGTTGCCACTTTATGTTACAAACTTGATGATGTGAATATAATATCTACACAACTGCATGTTACTGGCATCATCAGAATGTTTGCCGAACATCTAGCAATTATTTGCATTGCAATTAAAAGTATGTTTTGCAATCTACACCTAGCCAGATTCATTTGTTTCGAACAGAGTTGGTAAGAGTTGCAACTTACGTGGCTGTATAGCAAACCAGACGTCATTTGGCAAAACTGTTGACGCGAGGACGGAAATATACACCTGTGCCCAAGCTAGTGACTTTCACACAAAAGGCAGGTTTATTCAAGATCCAAGCACAGAAAGGAAACAACCTGCTCAAGGTTACCAAGGAGGTCTTTGCCAAGTTTGTGTACTCAGCCAAATATCTACTTAACTATGGACTTTACATCAGTAAAAGTATCTATTTCTAAAGTAGAAAGTCTGTAGAATTAGGTCATAGTCCCAGCTCTCCTATCTTTCACCTCCGTGGCTACTTTGGGGGGCAACGGGAACTTTGCATTAAACCCATCTACAGATGATCAAAAGTCAATTTCAAAAAAGTTCACAAGAATACACTTGCACATTTAGTAATAATTTTGATTTAAAAGTTAAAAACGAGAGCGCTCGGAGGAGCGACACTTGGCGGAATTAATCGAAAAGACGACAATGAGGGAGACGACGACAATCATGACGATCAAGGCGGCAATTATGAATAACATGATAACATTCGTGTGACTAGCGGAGAAATCAAATAGAGAGCATACAATCAACTACAATAAAGAACAATAGATGGCGCAGCATGACGGTCCAGTCTACAGTAGGGCAGTGCTGGCTGGGTCAGTCTGGGTCAACTAGGCATAACCAAAACAAAGTGAACTGAAAGCCAGCCAGCTGCGTGCTTGCATAGGTGACCGAAGGAATAAACGGTATCCGAAAATCTCGAATAATTCAAAAAGTAGACGTCGTAGCGCAAAATGGAAACTATCTTCTGAAAGCCCGTTCAAAACTCTATCTAAGGTGGTAGTTTGGCAAAAATCCAAAAAAATTTTTGAGAAAATTGAAAATTTGCCATTTTTTTGAAATTCAAAGTCAAATAACTCGAAAACGGTAAGTCTGAGAAATACGCTCTCGCAGACTTTTTGAAAGGCCATACTTCAAGGAATCCACATGCAAAAATTCACGTCATTTGCTCTTCCCGTTAAAAATGCGACACCAGAACGATTGAAACCATGTGAACATGCGCCACAGCCGCCATCTTCAAAGTCACTTCCGGTTCAATAATTTTTATAAAAGCTTATTAAACTCAACAAACACGTGACCAGTTTGAAAGTGATTGGTTTGCAAATGCGCCCTCTACAGGAGAAAACGTTTTTGGCCATATTTCGGGGTGCGCATGCGCCACGTCCAATATTTCCGTCATCTTTGACTGGAAGTCAACAATTTTCTGCACAGTTGTAGCACATGGGTTCTAGTATAATCGTACTGATTTTCAGCCATGTACGTCGAAAAATGCGACCTCTACGAGTATTTGACTGTGAAATCGGATACAAAATGGCCGCCACATCCGCCATTTTGTATCCGATCATGACCAAAAACAATAGCGTTCCAGAACTTCCCGATCTACATGCTGTGTGCAAATTTCGTGAAAATCTGACGAAAATTGCGGCCTGCAGAGTGCGAACAAAAAAAACTTGATGACAGAGCAACATACTTGTCGGAATTCCGCCAAGTAAAAATAGTGTAAACAAATGTGTTAGCCACCAGGTGTCAGTGCAAAATGATCAGAACAGCCAATGAAATGCCAGGAAAATATTGTGTCCATATCTTTCCCATTCCCAAGTTGTCTGCTTCACGAATGCATTCATCAGAGGACAGCCAATTGATGTTATCCTGTTGGCTTGGCTAACTTGTTTACAGCTACTGTCTACATTGAAAAGTGTTAATTATTGGGTGGGTGGGCAAGTAACTGGCCATTACCAAGGGTTAAGGCTCACAAACCAGCAGGCAGTAGATTGGAATTGAGGAAAGCCAAGTCAAGTGACAAGTGTCATCATACTAACATACAGTCAAGTGACCCAATTATCTGACTTGTTTTGGCACATTTTGGGTAGTTGTAAATTCTTTGCTAAAATAAAGACTTACCTTTACAGAATTGTTCTGTAACTATACCTTGTCACCGAAAGCCACATTTATGTTCTGACTGATCTTTAAAAAACACAACTAGCAAACGTTCGGAGAACCTAAATATTGGACACCACGTTTCCCCATACGCCACACCGCGGAAAACTGACTAACCAAGTAATGGCTGCGGGCACCCTGTAGCCAAATTTCAGTTCGAGTGTTTCGACATATATGCTGCTAGAACACAGCTCCATTCGCAATAAAATTATCCATAAAATGAAATCTGATGACAGAGCCAAGTCGTTTCGATGAATCAGTACAGACGACTAAAGCACATGCAATCTCACTGCAGTTTTTAGTATCTGCCTTCTTGATATGACACCCGTACGTGCACGGCAGGGGTTGGACTTGAGTTTAAAGACAAATGAAAAAATGAAACGGTGGCATATTGTCAGTTCAATGACATCATGTCATTGTGGAAAAAGATTTTGTTTTCAACTTTTATAACCGATTTATGCGATTGTCCATTTTAGGCCGACTTGGGGGTCTAAATAGCATCCTCTCTCGGTGAAATCAAAACGAGGCAATGCTGTAAAAAAACGAGACAGTGCTTGACATTGAATGCATTACAGCAGAACAAAAATTGGTGTCATTTAATTCTCAGATTATGCTTCAAGTAAGATTTTATAAAATGTCACTATATGTACAAACAATTCCTGGCATGTTCATTTTGTGCTTCCGCAAACAGCAGTTTTAGGACAGCTAGGACGGAGACTGCTGAAACCATGAATTATTGAATGAGTGTGTGACTTCACAAGAGACTGGCAAGACGTCTACTCCTTGTTGCATTCATGTCTCAGATTCTGCTCAAAATTCTGAGCTACTGGAATTTTCAGATATTACATGGTCTAAGGCTACTGCAAACAAATGGATCAACATTAAGAGCAAGAAAAGTATTATTGTTTTTAAGTTTTTGTGAAAAAAAAACAGAGCTATTCTATCACAATCAGTATTACAGACACTTATGGATGTATCAAAAATCGAAACAGCTCTTAAAAAGAAAAAGACCAAACTGATGAGGGAAACGATGTTGAACCTACTAGAAAATTAAGGAGATTGTCACTCTCAGTTCCATTTAACAGTGCTCAAACAAATGTATATGTGTTTGCCACAAATTAAAGTCCATCACAGAGAACTTCACAAACAAAAGAAAACTTGAAAAGCTAGATCCCATTTACAAACATTCACTTGTAAATAGGCCTACCTATTCTTAATTTGAAAAACCACCATTTATGGTAAAAAAAATCTTTAGTTTAGGACAGAGAGAAATGAATTACCTTGCTTGATAAATTCACAGTATTAGCCGCCCCAATCTCAAAGATACTGGCTGTAGTTTTTACCTACATGTAAGTGATCAGCTCTGCTCTTTATGAACTTCCAAGCCTATTTTCTGACCCTTTTATGTAAAAACATGAGCTATGTTTGGAAATTGAGAAATACAAAAATGCAAATATTGCTGGTGTTCTTAAATCATTATCTTGAAAATTCAAATGGTGCTCAGATTTCAGTGTCTCAAATTTTGGAGATTCTTGAAATGGACAATTTTAAGTGTAGGAAAATTTTTACTCTTCCAATTATGTGCTATCTAAAACAGGAAGCCTCAAAAGAAATTTTAGCTCTACGATAAATAAGACACTTTTCAATTTCACACAATATCTATTGCCAAAATGACCATTCCTCAATTTTCAAAGGTTGAACTAGGGTATTTAGAATGACAAAAATTTTTCGATGTCTTAAATTGGCAACTGTACAGTGCAATCAAAGTTAGAAATGATGCTGATTTCTCTTAATGTTTACTTTTGCTGAGCACTTGACAAAGGGTTGCAGAGATATTTTTTAAACTTTGTCATTGAAGTTGGGCTCAACATTATTTTGTGTTTCCTGATCAACTCATGGAAGACATTGAACGACTCATCATCAACAGTTAACAAAGCAAGGTACCACACATTCGGTTGAAATATGAGATGGAATCATCTCTGCCTCCTAATCATGATTGTTTGCTGTTACATGCCAAAAGAGCAAACTACCACTGTGCCATTCACAAACGAGTCTTGCAACAGCATGTCAGTGCACCATCTCCACTTGGTAATTCGGGTGACTTTTGGAGTAGGGTAGTCTGAATTTCCACTGGATGACTCTGCCTTTAGCCCCCAAAAATGTCATGAAAAATGTTAATTGCAAATGTAAAAGAGTGGTTGTAGTACAAAAGTGTGCTCTTGTTTGAAGTCAGGCATGCCATGTTCAAAGTTGTGCGACTGTCAGGATTGTGAACACGGTGTCTCAAGAAACAACTTTTGAAGACACTAATGATGAATACAAACAATGAAGTGGATGAACAAACATAAAAAGTGTGTGCTATGCTGTTAAAAAACTTTAAATTTGTAGCCTAATGGAAAATATTTACATTTTATCGTGCTCATGGACGTCAGGACTGAGTGGTGTATGGTTCCCTGTGACAGTTGACTATGAAGTGCAATATGGAAAATGATAATTAATTGTGACAATTAATGAAAGTGATGGCAGTGAATTCATTGCAGAAACGTTGGAACTGTATGTTGTTCATATGTAGGTTGTGATATCAAATCTTTATCAAGTTCCAAATGGTTAACATTAGTATTGTTCTTCTGGTACTTCAGAATGTAGTAGTATATTTTCTGGCCAACAGGAGGCGCTGCTAAAAATTTTCAATTTGTCTTTTTTGAGCAATTTTCCACCTAATGTCATAATATTTATCACTTTTCTAGTCCAGTAACTTCAAATGAACAAAATCCAACCAAATTGTCATTCAGTTTGGGTCTAGTGTTGTTGGTTTTTGAAGCTTGTTTTTTTTTGTGCAAAATTTTGCAAAAAGACAGATTTTTTAGGTTAAATTTCTCGAAATCGTGTATGTCAAACCTTTTAGATTCTTAAAATATCGTACTTAATGACCTTAAAAATACCAAAATTATCTTGCCCCCAAAAAGTAGCCACGGAAGTAATTTTCTAGGCTTCCTAGAGTCGAATGGACTATGGCTAAACTTTGATTTTTGACTTTTTATAAACGTGCAATTAATTGCGTCGGGTGGCCATGTCTTTTTGACAAAATTTGAGCACAAAAATAAAGGTACATTGATAGCAAAACAGTATCAATAACATGACCAAATTTCATTTGATAGACATTTTCAACATGAAATCTCAAAAATGCTGTTACCGTTGTCTTAATCATTATTTCATTTTCGTTTGACGATGCTTTCAAGATTTATTCACAAAATTCATAAAAGACACAATTTTTGATAGCCCTTTATACAGAACTGAAGCGCTTTAAAAACAACTGCTAACATAGAAGAGTCCGAAAAGCATGGCACCTGAGCTTCACACAAGTCTCATCATCAACATCTGAGGTATCATTGTTCACAAGTTAGCCAAAATTGGATATTTTTCTAAGGTCCTACATAGCTTTAGCTCTCAACTCCAAGTAACTGTCGGCCGTTGTGTCCCTGAACCCCAAGTAACTTTGCACACATGGGCTGAACTGAGGTGTTTATTTTCAAAATCCCATAGATAATCCATTTATCACTGAATTTCAAAGTGTGATACACCAAAATGTAGAAAATGGAATGAACTCTAGCTGCAATTTCACCAAAATTAAAAAATCCTACTCTCTCAGGTGGTGCAGGTATGTAACACCTGAAACGCAGGTGTTTGGTTGCCAATTTGCCAATTCAATGTACCGTTTAAAGAATAAAAATGATTTATGAGTAACAGTGTCGTCGATATTCTTCAGTAACATTTCTTAAGATACATTTTCAATCATATATCACATCTTCTATTAACATTTGAAGGCCATAAAGTGACATAAATTCGGCTATTGTTAAGTTCAACGATTCAAAATTGTCCACTTCTTTTGGGCGTTCAAATTAATTATTCTGACAATTTCACCAAATATTTCACCGATAAAGAAATGTTGAAAGCAATTAACTTGCTTATAAGAACCATCGTACACTCTAGCAGACTCCACATGTTCAGAAAATTTGCGAAGTTGTCGGAGTTCAACGATGTTTGTTTGACCCAATTACAAAATTTGCAACCTGTAAAGCCATGAAATTCAGCTTCTTTGTCGTCATCGTCAACAAACTCTGGCCAGATACCTTAGAATTCCTTTCTGGGTTATCTCATATATTAATTAAGTAAAAAGCATACAAATTATTGCCAATTTCGTCATCTGAGAAGTCTCCATCTCAATCGCCATCGTCCCACATTTTGTATTCGTGAGTCATCGATCTAAACAACGAATCAGAAAAGCTGTTAGAAATGAAGCTACGTCTATATTTAAATTTGTGACGTGCACAAAAGAATTCCCCTAATCAACCAATCAAATACGCTGTTGCTTGAAGTTCGGCATGTAGTGAGACCGATAAAGCGGTCTACGTTGTTGAATGGAGGTAAGTTTCAGAGACCTGCGGTGTTGAAAGGATTAAAGTTCACCTCAAATTTGAACAACGCCATTGGTTCAATGCCAGCAAAATGTTCTAGTATTACAGAGGCATGCAATGAAGAAACAAGACAGGAGACAAAGAGAAGTACCAGCCCTACAACAGCAGGTGTAGGATAGAAATCTAGAGTGCGAGACAGTATGGTACCACATGTAGGACAAAAATCCAGAGTACCTACGGAAGCACATCTAGGACAGAAATCCTGAGTGCTCAACAGTTGCAAATGTAGGACAGAAATCACAAGTACTTGCCCTAGGGCAGCAGATGCAAGACAGAAATCCTGAGTATTTGACCTACGGTAGCAGATGTAGGATAAATCCAAGATGATGCGACGGTCAGACACATCAATGAGGTCAGAGATGACGGTATGCACCAGTGTGTAAAAATAGAAAGTTGTTGCGACTGATCAGCACAGAGCTTTCATCCGTTTTCTTCAAAACATAAGTAATCTTGACTATGACAAAAACTCTGCAATAGGGCACAACGTCTAAAATTTAAGACACCGGGTGTATTCTCAAATTACAGACACTGTATTGCCTGTATCATGGCCAGAAAACAGATTTGGAGAGAGTTGAGAGATAGTTTTCTAATCATTGGCTGCTATTCCAAACAAAAGTTGTCTTGACAGTTCATTGACAGAGTTCTGGCTTAAAGCTCTAACCCCAATGTAAAATTTTCCCAGCCAATTCAAAACAGGTTTTGGCTTTTGGCAACAGCTCCAACACAACAGTCGATGTTTTTGTTCCAGAAACAGATTCTTAGGTATACTCTTTGCATGGCACGCTTCAAGTAAACTTACAACTTTGTACTGGAATCATGCTGCTTGAGTGCTGAGTTCGAGATAAGATCAGAGACCCAGACAGTTGGCTTAAGTTGGCTAAGATGCAGATGTTTACAAATACCTTAAAATATAACACTGCACTTCCTCGGAATTTCTGCTAAGTTTAAACAAAAACAAACACAAAAATACAGAGAGATAAACCCCATGGTTCTGTTTTATCAGGCATCTGCATTTGATTATAATAACCAAACCTACACTGTGATATTTTTTACACAAGGTTATAACTGACATAAGTCGTGGCTGCAAATTTGCACATGACCGATTATGACCAAGTCAGTCATGATTCACACGAAAAGCATTGATTTCCCCACTTTACATAATTAAAGATGCCATAAATTTGAAATAAAGTTGTACAAGAGAAAGTAACAAATTGTAGCGAAACAACCGTTTTTAAATACAATCATAAATTCAGGTCACCAAAAACGTGCAGAATTAGCAGTTTTCATAGACTCACCGATCTGACAATGTTCACTGTCCCAGCAGATTGGTCTATTTTCTCCATTTATCAGTCGTTTAGGGCAATGACGTGGGCAGACGTTGGCACACTCGGCTTTGTCGCGGTTCTCCTTCAAAAAGTGATTATCGCTCTTCTTAAGAACCAGTAGGTCCCAGTCAATGGTATCCAGATGGCAAAGCATGGAGTTCTTCTCAAACCGAACCGCGCCATTCTCGATCGTGGTCAGACCTGAGAGGCCCAGGTTTTGAAGGACATTCATTTCGAAGGCGACCAATGCGTAGTTGAAAAAGAGTTTGCGGCCGCGGATCACGGCCAAGTTAGGGAATATGTGGGACAAAGTTTTGAGACCATTGACGCGGTACAGGAGCAGGTAGCCCGTGATCTCACGTAGGCGAGGGAAGTGCAAGTTCTCATAGTTGCTGGGCGTGCCATAATCAATGAGCAGTATCTGCAGAAAGCCCTCGATGACCGTGCAATTGGTTAGTTTCTTGAAGTTCGACACATGATTGCGGATGTCCACGTTAAAACACACTGCAACGAGATAGACATATAACATTAAACCACCAACACCGAACATGACATAAGTCTCAGGAAGTAAACATCAAAACATGCAGTGGCTTAACAAGGAATACACAACAAATGGGGGGGGGGCAAACAGAATGTTGGTGGGGACTGAAATGAGTGACAGCCTGGGTGGCACTTGATGTCATGAACAGATGCTAAATGCACTGAAATGAGTTTCAACCTGAGGGGGACCACAGCCCTGATGTGCCCAACCTAGTGTGGCTACACCAGAGCCTACACAAGGCCCTCGCACATCTGAGGGGAAGGTGCCTGTCCTTCCTGGGAGAGAAATTTTTGGTCGAGAGGAAACCCCCTGCAGCCCTAAAATCGAGGCATTGAGAGTCCTGAAACAAGTAGCAACTCTAATTCTACAGATGTATCCAAACAATAATAGCCAAAATTGTCATTCTGTTTTTCGAAAACTGCACAACAAAATCAAAACCTCGCCAAAATGTAGCTCAAAAATTACAGCGTGAGAGAAAGAATTGTTAAAGGATTGCACTATATGGACACGGTATGTGTCTGTTCAACCACTGCAGAAAATCCACAATATTCACTGCTTCTTTTACTCAATAAGACAAGAAGTCAATAATCAAGGTGAATTGAATCTTTGCATTAATAATGATTCAGCTTGGACACTTCAGTAAAGTGATTGTGCTGTGAATGGAAGGCCAAAGCGGAAAAGATTCTAGGACGCAAATTTTCTATTCAAGAATTAAAAAACAGGTCAAAACATTAATTTTACTCAGCAGGACCAACAAAAAGAACTCAAAACCAGGATTTTCACTTACTCAAAAATCAAAAAGTCTGAATCATTAGCTTCACTCCGTAAGACTAAAAAATAAACAACTCAAGAACAAAATTTATAAGGTCAGAACCCAAAATTTATAATGCCAGGACTCAAAATTGATCACCACAGGGCCGATATTTTATGGCATCAGTATCGAAAATTTATCATGCCAGGACCGAAAATTTAACACGTCAGGACCAAAATTTAACATGGCAGGAACGAAAAATTTAACACGTCCGGAAAATTTCACGCCAGGAGACCACATCATCAACCCCCCAAAGAGATAACGTCAGTAGCAGGTAGGGCTATACAAGGGCAAAGCGTTCAACAATGTGTTTCCGATGACAATTATCGTGACAATGAGGTTAAATTTCTATTGTGCCTTCCACCTTTGACAACTAAAATCAACGTGCACTTGCCAAACTAGGCTCGGACCGCCGTCTCTCTCGGAGATCTAGCTTCAAGTGAATTACGCCCATGTCAGTAGTCACATGCTTGCGGATGAAATTTTGTTTTGGCATAAACTTTTGTCCTGGCATGAAATTTTTTTGTCCTGGCGTGATAAATCTTCGCTCCTGACGTGTTCAATTTTGGTCCTGACATTATAAATTACTTGCCTGATTTTGAGTACATTTTTTGGTTCTGCAGAGATTTTAATTCCTAAATAGAAAATGTGTCCTGGAATTTTTCCGCTTTGGCTTTCCATAGAGCTCTGTGAGCCTGGCCAAACTCATTAGGCTGTTTGAAGTAGCCATTACCGTACCTCAATTATATCTCATGTTCATTTCTGTTAAAAATATTAAAATGAACGAGGATAAACCGGTGATCAAACGACGCGGTATGCCAAAAAACTTTTCTATGGCCACGCCTACGACAAAAAAGTAGGCAGCAGAATTTCGTTTAAATAGGTAATCATAAAATATTTCAGAATAAGGAAATCACACAAACCTTTTACAACACAAACCAAGACCTAAGTTTTAACATACCGTAAACTCGTGAGTTAACGCCCCGGGCATTTAACTTGGGAAACCCTAAGATAGTGTGATGGGCGATTACCCAGGCGAGGGCGTTTACCCACGAGTTTACGGTAATGTCAGCCTTCTACGCTAAAGATGGCTGTATCTGTAGCAAAATGTCAAGTCTGTAACATTTTGTAACAGACGTGACATGTCATTATGTTTTATATTATTTTTTGGAACTGATGAAGACGTCCTTTAGAAATTTGGCACACAAATGATGGCTACAGTGATGGAAACCAGAATGGAATTTTGTGGAAATTGACAATTATTTTTACTAATATTTGAAACTCAAATGTAACAGACATTCATTGAGTTAGGAAGTTAATAAGAAATGGAAATTAACAAATTTCCAGAACCTTTCAACAGTTTATAATTTATTTAGTGCCTGTGTAGCAAATGGGATGTCAAAACAAATATGGAATTAATTTCTTCAGATCTGTTGCCTTGGCTGAAAAGTGATGTCACATCTGTTACAGGAAAATGTACAAAAATGAAAAATCTAGACAATAAAATTCAACCATTAAATTAGGTATAAACATCAAAATGAGAACAAAAGTACTGATTTGAGAATTTAAAGGTCATGGAACTAATACCATGACTTCATTCAAAGAGTTGTAGGGAAGAATCTTGTAAGTACATGCTATGTTTACGCAACTCCGAACACTGCATGTATTCAAGGCCATTGTAACCGGCTGAGATAAGACAGGAGGTGTACCAGAGGTATGACGTCAAAGTATTCATTTAGCTGGTAAAATAGTCAGCAGCGTGGTGGCCAAGCAAGAGTAGTAGATAACAGCTTGACATTTCTCTACATATTTCCACCATTTAAAAATAGTAGCAAACAGCACAATGCAGACGTTGAATGTTTCTGCTCAACTTTTGCCGAATACTCTGAACGGCTGTCCTGTTTTCTGAACAAGCTACATCTGATCAACAAATTCAAAAAGCCATTGAAAGGAAAACGTTCATTTCATTGTCATAAAAATTGAGATATAAAGTGTTTACTGAAACCACGGCCAGTATAAAACAAAATGATTTTGTTTACATCAATTTTCCAGACCCATTGCCAAGGAGAGTGCTACAACCCTCACTGGCATGCAGCTCGTCTCAAGTACAGGAAAACATTTGTCGTAGATTAGGTTGCTTACCAATAGCTAATTTTTCCGCTAGAAATCGGTGACTTGCGACACTTTTATGCTAGTGAATAAACAATCCAAACAAACTTTTGAGTTCATAACATCACAAACCTGCATAAGGCAGTCCTAAGTGGCCTCCTCCGCTTTTATTAGAATTCGACAAGCGAGGCCTGTCCCAATGATTTCAGATTCTTTCATATGCTTAGGGAACTTATGATAGCCACAAATTAATTAGTGGACTTGTTTACAAACCCACTTCACCTCAACTACCTTAAGACCATTTCCTTGGTTACCACACAATCACTCACACAAGTCCAAAGGAACCACAAAATCATCAGCAAGAACTATTGAATCATCAGCAAGAAACAATGAATTATTAACAAGAACCACCAAACTATCAGCATGAAACACCGAATTATCAACATGAACCACTGAAATATCAGCCAGAACCACTGAAATATCAGCAAGAACCACTGAAATATCAGCAAGAACCATCCAATTATCAGCAAGAACTATTGAAGTATCAGAAAGAACCACCAATCATTAGGAAGAGACACTGAATTATCAGCAAGAACTACCGAATTGTCAGCAAGAGCTACCAAATTATCAGTGAGAACCACCAAATTTTCAGCAAGAGCCATCGAATTATCAGCAAGAACCACTAAATTACCAGCACGAACCACCGTGCCCAAACGAAAAACATGCATGTGAACCACAAATTCCTACACATACAAACTTCATTCCAATGAACCAACAGGTGTGAACATTAATAGAATGTTGATGTCAAGTGGTTCTTGGGGATGATTCAGTGCTTGCAAGGATGAGTTTGCAGCTCCTAGAGCTTTGTGATTTATATGAATCTTTGTGTACAGGATGTTGTGGTCTACATACGGTGATTCAATGGTTCATGTGTCCCATGCAGTGGTACAAGCAATGCTTTGAATTCTGGCTGATAATTCTTGTTTTTAATACGTTTATTGTATTCACAGTCATAATTTTCAGAAGAAAGAATATTAATATTACCCCTGCAGCCGGGGTGTAAATACACAAGCATATTTTAATAAAGTACACGCACACTTCATTCACACCGGAATTGATTATAGTCACACGTGTAATTATTAGATTGTTAGACAAAGAATCGTTTTACAGGGATGCATCTTTTTCTAAAATATTCATAATTCAAGCTGTTATATAAATTACCTTTTCTATGTTAGAATATTACAAAAATACATTTTTTCAGCCACTGCAAACAGGGAGGTCTGGAATTTAACCAAGCTCTCTATATAGGATGTTTTACTACACAAATAAGAAGATTAATCACTTTAGGCCCCCACTTTCCCTAAGATAATATCTGTCAAACTTAAGCTAATAACAAGGGACCCTGTTTTGGCTGTAAACAAGTTGCTCATAGACTTCCAAAAATTACGAATAACCTCACACACCCAAAAAACATGGCAAAGATCCTCCGCGTCTTTTTCACATAATGTAAAAAGTGATGAGTTAACTATATATCTGTATTCTTCTTAATCCTTTCACAAGTTCATGATCTTTTGCATTAGTAAACACTAACGGAAATTATTTGATGATTTTTATGGGTGTGCAAACTGTTACCATCTTTCATGGTCTGCAAAACAATACCTACAGCTTGTATTTAGCCATATAATTACAAAACTCTAAATTTTAACACTGTAAAAGAACATTTTTTTGAAAGCAAAAAGGGAGAATTTGATTCTTGCCTTTTTACCAATCTACCATTAATTAGGTCATGTGACTTTTTAGTAAGTTTTAGCAAAAAAAGAAAAGTAGCAAAACTGCAGTATCGATAACAAGAAGAAATTTCCCTTCATGTACATGTGCAAGATGAAATCTCAAAAACACTTGTTACCTTTTTTAAGTTGTCATTTCGTTTCCTTTTATGCAACTTTTGAATTCTTAAACATTTGGCTAAATACGTCGACTTGACAATAAGGTCTCACATAACCTTAAGGTACACAAAGAGAAAATAAAGACACTTGGTAAGCAAACAATAAAAGTTATGGAATCCAAATTATTAAAGTATAATGAATGACAGTGGGACAAATCTGCAAATAATCTAACACTGCCAGTTCAGTGTCCACCGCAACTTGTCTCAACACATTGCCTCTATCTACTTGCATAGCTCTCAGGATGCATTTTGATGGTCAGCGACCTGTTCGAAAAAATAGCGACCGATTTGGAAAAAGGCGTCAGCGTCATTACCAACGTCTTTACAGCTATTAAAAAAGTAAAAAGGCGAGTAAATGCACACTTAAGATAGTGTGACTGGAAGTACATTCAGAGAACGTCAGCCTATGCCTGTTTGTGGCACATTTGTAGGCTTGTAGGCGTTCGTCCTTCCGCCCAATTTGTGTTCTTAGTTGTGGAGAAGACTGAGATAAGACGTAACAATCTTCAACAGTCTTAAACACTTACTAACAGGAGCCTAGATTATTTCACAAAAATACATGCACGCAAAGATTAAATACTTCATGAAGGACCACTGTGCCTGTGAATTATGCAAAACATTAACCATCTCAATCCCAACAAAATTCAATAAGGGGCATTTGAATCTCGCCTTCATGCTCTCCATAAGGGACCAAATCTATTTTGATGGACCAACATAAAAGCCAAAAATTGAAATTTTCCTATTCTCAAGGCTGCTTACATCACTACAAAAGTTAACAATGTTCACTGAATGTTTACTGTACCTAACAGTAGTAAACATCACAGGAACTGGCAAGATAATGCTTGATGGAAGCACATTATTGTGGATAGGTAAGCCTAGAATGTGAAAAGCACTGTCATTTATTGGGGGAGCTATAGGGGTTAGCTAGACTGACCAACATGTAGGATGGACATATATTGGGGGAGCTATAGGGGTTAGCTAGACTGACCAACATGTAGGATGGACATATATTGGGGGAGCTATAGGGGTCAGCTAGACCGACCAACATGTAGGATGGACACATATTGGGGGAGCTATAGGGGTCAGCTAGACCGACCAACAACTAGGATGGAGTAAAGTAAGAGACTGAAGAACTATTGGGATATAATCTGCTATGGTAAAATCTCAAAATTTCTCACAATTTCCTTTTTTGCCAAAAATGATTTTCCTAGATCTTCTAACACTGCTGCAAATGCACGCAATTTTTCAACACAATGTCTTTTGGTAGGTACAGCACAGAACTCAAACATGGAAATGTAATCTGGCAAAACATATCTGCAAAAAGAAAAATGGAAAACAAAATTTCACCTGTCTATCATACTGTGTCAAAAATTGGCGCTGTTAAACAGCAAATTCAGGAAGGCCATGAATCCAACTAAGCAAATAGAGATGTGACCCATTACAAGATACAAATACACATTGTTCTGAAAACCTACAAGAACAAGACCAGGAGACACACTTGTGTAAACAACCATTCCTATATTACTGTGTTGTGATAAGGCAGCCAGATGATAAACAGGGGTTCTCTGCAACAGACAGATTGGATATGTTTAGCAACTGTTAAAAAGTCAAGGTTACTGCAACACACAACAGAATCGTGTAGTATTTCATACTCTGTCCTCAATTTATTCAATTCGTTAATGACATCAAAATGAGATGCATATTCATTCTCACAAAATACGAAACTCAAACAGAAGTTTCAAGCAGTAGTCGGAATGCTAAATCAATAACGGCGTAACACTAAGAATATTAAGCGTGCTTCGGCACTAATACAACGAATCAAATAAAAAACCCTTTCTACTAAAAATCATAAAATTACCGGAATTCTTGGCGAGTTATTTTTCATTGTTAACTACCTTACAATAACACGATAGTTTAGCATTGTTCAGAACTGAACAAATTTTTGGACATTCTAAGTGCAGTTTTCAACCTTTAAGATACAATCTCACTTCATCTGATCCAGATTAATCACTTAATCAACAAATACCATGGCATGCACAAAACTAAATTCTGGGCAGCTAACAAGACGATTACTGTACAAGCATACTACAAGTGATAAACAACTAAACAGAGCTAGCCTTCAATTCAGTAACTGCTGATGAATAAGCAGTTAATGTTCCTTTTGTCACAAGAAAATATACCATAAAGAAATCTTTAACAGGCATTGCCGGTTATTTCCAATATTTTGACTGATGTAACTGACAAGTATATGACAAACAGTAATTTGAAACAAAAAAGCAGTGATAATTACACAATTGTCGATAAATAATGACTGATTGGTCGAGCACCATTCAATCATTGCTCTGCCAGAGTAAGGTGTTGCTGTAGGGATGTTGTGGGCACAAATGGTAAACGCAAGTTATCAACAGGAAACAAAAAACCACAACAAGGTGGTGTTAGTGTACAACCAACAATAAAAAAATGGCTTTTACAGTCTACTAGACAAGTGTGAGTAAAAACTATTTTTGGATCAAAATTTATGAAGTGGGTTAAATAAACAATCAATTTGAAAAGAAGACTGGGCCAGTTCTGGTCTAACTACTTACGTAATGTTTGTTCAAGTTTGGAATAAAAAATCAGCTAAGTTTACTGCCTTTAACATGAATGCGCATTTTCTTGCTCAATGCGATAAGAGTGATAAAAAATACATTTTTTTACAAATTGTGAATCTAGAAATTCAAGGACAGATGAGCTCCTACACTGACTCCTTTGTGACGGACAAAAAACAGATTCGCTTGTAGGCTAGCTCTACATGAACACCATATTATGTGCGTCAACAAATGGATAAAAATATGATTGCCACCATCACTGCTAATTCTTCGGAGAAGTGTATTTTAGCTTGTCAAACTTCTCAAAAAAGGAAAGATTAAGGATTTGTGTCCGTTATGAGCCAAGTTCATTCTACCGTAATCGTTCGGGTTAACGCCCATGCTCAGTTAACCGCCCACCCCCTATTTTAGGTGAATTTCGATTTAACCGCTCACTGCTCGGTTAACCGCCCCCCTGCTATTTTTGAAGATTTCCAATTAACCGCCCACTGCTCGGTTAACCGCCCATCCCCTACTTTTGCCGATTGGTGATTACCGCCCTGTGCTAATAGGAAACGCGAATCCCCGACCTTTTAGATTAAGATCGATGATAACATTGAGTGCAACGACGGCCTCAGAGACCGCGGTTTAGCAATGTGAATTATGATACCAGTAACAAATTATTGTAACGGGTCATCGATTAACTTCAAAATGTAATACTTGAACACTTTGTCACTTTCTTTTCTTCTCATGTTCGCAAACTNTTGGTAATTATAATATGATCACTATGAACAACAGAAAGACACAAATAGCATTTCACAACTGAAGTAATCTGTTAATTTTAACATGCATTCATAAACTAGAAATATTTACATAGTTAATTTGAACATTTTCAATGTTTTTAATTATGATTTGAAACATTGTGTTTTCCACAGGTCCACGTTTTCAGCAGTTTGACAATTACTATGATTTAATAAATTTTTCAAAAAAAATGCTGAATTTTACATATGCAATTGCAAACCTGACCAGCGACTGGACTAGTTTCATAAAAACATTCTTGTTCTTAACAAAAACCAGCAAATTGCAAATGAGCATTTTTATCAAGTCAACACAAAAAACATCAACAGAACAGCCTATAATTATATTAAATCAACCCAGTCAATAGGACCGCGTCATCAAAGTAACCCATTTTTCAGCCACAGGAGGCTCTTTGCAGATAGGGCAGCCGTCTGTGAGTGTTTTCTTTTGTTTAACTAGTTAAGTAAGAACAAGCGCAGAACACTGGGAATTCCGTGACCTAAGCTCCATAAGCCAACAAAAAACTAAAAAAAGAGTGAAAAAAACGGGAAAACGTCAAACGTGTATCATACTGTGCAGACTTGGCTGGTGTTGCGGTAATTCATTGCTTATTTCTTACAAAAATAATAACCTAGAATACTGTCATTTTCAAATGTTGATTTCTTTGATGCATCATTAGAAACTTTTGTGCAAATATTATTATCTTTTCCAAATGCTGTTCCATGGCATCTGCACATTACAAAATAAGCCAACAACTGACGGAACTTCTACTATTTTTGTTGAGATATCGGACAAATAAAATGTCACTTGACCTCCATATTGCCTGTTGGCATTGGTGAGGAATAACAGCAGCCCAGGGAACACAGACAAAGAGCTGCTTATTCTCAATCATTACTGAGCATAACAATATTGAACAAACTGAACCAGGGTGAAAGGTGTTAATCACAGGTGTGTACAAGGCACGATCAGATTGATAAGCGATATCGTAAAATCTCATTAACTAAGGACAAAAAAAATCATTGCCAATTTGTTCTATCGAAAGCTTCTAACCTTGTTGCAAGTGGTCAAAACTTGACAAAACACTGTGTTATCGTAGCCGTGGTATAGGATATAAAATTCAAAAAGAATTTAAGTGGTGCAACTCATCTATGAGGAAATAAAATTTCACTTGACCAGCAGATGGTGTCCAAAATTGAGTAAGTTTTACGGTGATTCTCAGTTCACTTCTGTTAGTGCGTTCCTTGTCAGCTCCAGCAGAAGCCAGAGGTGAAAGCCTCAACAGCTTCACAGATGAAAAGGTACAAATTTCATGGCAATACAGAACAATACAGAACCCACCATGCAGAACAAATTTCAGGAATAATGCAACAGCATTACATCTAGCATTATTCAAATCTAATCACCTGGGTCACAGTTTCATAGCGCTCAAGCGTTCATCCAGTATAAAAACAAGTTCTGAAAGGTTCAGCCAAGGCCACCATTCTTTTTAGTTTGGCCTGTAAACAGCATTCTCCACTTGGGCACCATTGGGTGTCAATTAAGAATGCTTTGGATATAAATAGCCATCCTTGGGACTCAGATCCCAATAACACATGGAGCTATTCCTTCAGGTGGCTGCAATGATGTTTTTACGTAAACAATAGCATTTGAAGGGAGGAAAAACAAGGCGGAATACGATAGTTGGATGCCAGGGGGCATACTGACTTTGATATTCACAAGCGCTGGAAATGATCGTGTGAACAAAAACTCCCAACCCACACACGCACGCACACGCACATGCACAAACACACACATCTGTTACACGGGTCCATGAGTGGAAAATCTCACCAATTAATCACTGCTACTCTTTTCTCATTTTTCAAGGGCTTCTAACCATGTTGTGAATGCCCATAACGTTTTCAAAATATAGTCTGGCAGTAGCTGAGGTACACAACTTGAAGAAGGGAAAGCACTACATTTGGTGCTGTGTATCTTTCATGGAAAACCAAGGAAATAAAATTTCTTCAGTTTCATAGGTAAAGCAAATAACAATTAGCAGAGGAAAATTCATCTTTTCCATCCCACATTTTGGATGCAGACCATGCATTTCCCAGTGCCAAATAAAATTTTTATTGTTCACCACATTGTGTCTCCAATTGGTGAGAGTTACCGAATGTGTTTCTACTGTTGGAGACCAGAAAAAGATCTGTCAACAGCAGACAAGCACAGCGTGTCTTAGATTGAAATTAGAAACAAATCGACTTCGTTCCACAACGTCACCCCAAAAATCAATGCAGTATAGATTTTGCCTTTGTGATGTGATCTGTGAAATGCAATAAAAACACGCGACAACATTGACAACAAAAAGGAGGGTATCTAATGACATCATCAGCGGTATCGTCAAGTGTGCTGGTACGTTGTTTGCGACTGTTTTGCCGAGTGTTTTCGAGCCATAAGAATTGTTTACCACAGTTGTTCATGAAATACAAGATGACTTTAGGTACAAGCAGTCAAGACAAGGTGACGGTCTAAGATTAACATGCTCTGTTCAGTCAACAATTTTAGAATTAAATTTGAAGACTGAAACAGATTCAAACAAATACTACACGATCAATATCCGACCAATATCCCTTGTGTAACAAACATGCATTGAAAGACGATATAAAATAGTGGCGGGTGAATAATCAAATAAAATAGAAAATATTGATGTGATAAGACGCCTAATTTTGCAAAAACAAAATTAATCAAATGCATATAAAGTTTCAGGGAAATGCAAGAAAATAACCCAAGACTATTTCGGTATAATGCGTTTCCCAACAAATTACTTGAGTAAGTTAATAAACTCAAGTAATGAAAGCGATTTCGTGCATAATATGACAGTTACCGCACATGTTCCCATGTCAATACACAAAATAGTTTTTCCAAAAAAATCTTCACCTGAGTGTTTTGCATACAGGTGGATACTTCACTAAGAACCACATGCGACCATATCCATTGCCTTAAAATGGAGTTTTTTTATCAAACCTTTGTACTTTTAAAAACGGTTAATGTTAATTTGAATGCATGTTGACATCTACCATTTTGTAAAGAACAACTCAACCTTTACTACTCTGCTATTTCAAAAAGTCGCTCATTGATTTTTGCCGAAGTTTTTCAAACATAGATAGGCAAATAATGATAAACTTTATTTAAAGAGGATAAAAATACAATAAATGTAAAACATGCTTTAGCCAAAGGCTAATATCCAGCATGGTCCTGGTTGCTGATAAAAATGCAAACTCCCAAGCATGCACACACGCACACGCACACGCACACGCACACGCACACACACACACAAACAAACAGACCTAACTTGAGACGAGAGTATGATAATTCTTCACTTATTCAGCACACAATATGGCCGACACGCGAGATTCTATTTTGTCAAATTTCTCCGCGAAAATAAAGATTAAAGATAATTTAGTTTTATTACTAACATGGTTCATACTGTGCAGATGTCATAAAATGTTTGGTAAACTATCCATTACTTGTGCGTTTAGTCAGAATAATTTTCTGAATAAACGCCAATGGACGTTTCATCGGTGGGCTTATCCATGGAAAATCCCAGGAATTAGTAGAACAATACTTTGCAAAAGGCCACAGTAAAAAGTCACCAATTTCGGAAAAAGTTGCCATTTCTTCACTTAATAAGGTCTTCCAACACTGTTGGGTAATTGCACAATTTTAAAAATTTTTATCTGATGACAACTACGCTACAGAACTTGGTAAGGCAATAATTTGATGATTCTGACATTTTATGAAAAAATGCAAAAACAAAATTTCACTTGTCTGCCACATTGTGAATTTAAATGTTGATAACATTTTGTTCTGGCCAATCACGTGCGATCACAATGGGCGAAGAGAACCTACCGTAATCGTTCGGGTTAACGCCCTGGGCGGTTAAATTGGCAAACCCAAAAAATCGGGGGTGGGCGGTTAACCAGACACGGGCGCTTAAAAGTGAAATTTCAAGAAATCTAGGGTGGGCGGTTAACCGAACATGGGCGCTTATTACGACAGGCAACCGCCCTGGGCGGTTAATCTTACCTCGTGACCTAAGTCCCCACAACACACACGCACTCGGAACGCGTAGCACTTTTCAAAGACCGTTATCGTCACGTCGCCACATGACGGGGAAAATGTCATAACAACGGATGATCCCAACAAAGGTTCTCTTGCCCTCAGATTAGTTATTCACTCTATTAAATTTACAGAATTGCTGAGTAATAGCCCCGTGCCGTCCTGCGGTCTTGTTACTTTGCCCTGCGCAGCGCAGACGACCAGAGACNGGGACAGACAGGCAGGCCAGCGGGCGGGCGGGCGGGCGGGCGGGCAGTCACACTGGGTTCACATGAGTGTCTAAAACGTTAGTCAAAATTGTAGCCAAATTGTAGCATTAGTGTTTGAGCCAGACAGATGTGCTGTCCCCGAGAAGGGGGACATTTTGCCAGCAGTTACGATATGTTTCTTTACCATGGGATTCACTTTTAAGCAAAAATTGATGCCAGAACACTCACTCTATACTTTTAATTGATAACCGAGACAATGCCTGTGCATATGTGCTCTTTGAATTAAGTTTTGTGGCTACAAAAGTGCTAGCGAAGACACTGTCAAATTTTAGGTAACTCGAACCACCAGCAAAGCCTTAGCAAGAGACACTAACTTACTGAAAATGCTAGTAAAAATACTAATACTAGCATTTTAGCCAATTTGTGAATGGGTAGGTCTAGCAGCAGTTGGGCAATTATGGGTTTGTGTGGTATAATCTCATTAATTTAGGGCACAACATGGCCCACAATGCATATTAAACCTTCACCTTTCCTCACAAAAACATAAATAGTGCTAGATTAATATTACAACATGTTCAATTCACGCACCAAAAGACCCTTTCATACTGACTTAACACCAGTCTAAGCGGAGCGTCGACGTAAACTGCGAAGTTAACTGAACCAATCATACCGGCTTCGGTAGTAAACAGACATCGAAGTAAACGGTAGGTGACGCTGTTGTCATTAAAGTAATCTCAAGATAGAATTGATGCAAATGTACATGCTAAGATTTTTTTAATGTGACAATTTGGGAATACATACATTTGCTAATTGACATAAAACTTACTTCTAATTTGGTAAGTGATTATTCGAGCAAAATATAAGCAACTATTAGCGATGACACAGCGGTTTAATTGCTGACGATAACAGTGGCCCCTGGCGATAACTTCGATGGGACTGAAGTTGACCACTCATTCTGTGCCGCAGCATCGAGGTTCCGCTGTTAAATCCACCTATTTACTGCGAAGTTAACTGGCGCTGCTAACTTCGATCCAGGACTAAAGTTAACCATTCATAAACTCCCCAAAACATCAACGCATTGACGCTAGTATGAAAGGGTCCAAGGTTGCAATGAGACAATACTAATTAAATTGCGGGCACTCATAACAATAGTAGTAAACCTTGAAGAATGAAGAAAAGGCAGTTTTGGCAACTATATTTTGTCCAAAATAAGTGATATCTAATTGAAAATTAAACGAGAGTGATCATATCCCACACACTGTACCTTTAGTCAGTAAATTTATTTAAATCCACTGGGAGTTGTATGACATCCCGTGTTTATCCCCAAGACAGGTAGCTTCAGGTTGAGTAATTAATGTTTGCTAGCTGACATTAATTTACAGTCATGGAGTATAAGTTAAAAGGCCAACGGCCATCTTACTTCGTTAATAAGAATGATGAAATAATGTTGAGGTTATCTGGTTGACCTTATCGACAAGGCTATTATCTAGCAAAACATCTACGAATGTATAAATTTTAACTCTGAAAGTAGAAAACCTGCAAAATTTTGACTTTAAACCAATCTGCCATTAATTGCGTCACGTGACTGTTCAAGCAAAGCGCCAACATTTATACCACATAAATGAATTGTTTTTGCAAATTAAAATTCAAGACACAATGCTCTTAACTTGGACAAGCCTCACCGCCTTTCAGAACACCTGTCTTTGTGCCTGGCTGCATGAAACAGTCCCAAATAGGAACTCAAAAAAGTTCTATAAACGATAAATCATTTTTTACTAATCAATTTTCATGTTTTTCTATATTTTTATCATTATTGCAAGCCCTACTTTGGCTAATGACATTTTCTAATAATATAACTAAAAACTGACCCCTTAGTTCAATGACAATTAATAGGGACTTAGTCCTTAAATAAGGGGGATTACGTGAAACGATCCCAACTTATTTTCAATAATATAGAGAATTCAATGTAGAGTTAGCGCTTCATATGTGTCGAAGTAAAAGAGATTCGACTTAGTAACAAAAATAAAACAGTGTACAAGAACGGACATCCAGAGTATTCACAACAAATCCAAAAATACAGCGAAAAGGTAAGGAACATAACGGAGTTCCTATGTTTCATGCAACCAGCCATTGTAGCCTGAAACACCCAAACTTAGCCTGGCCTTCATCTTTTACCATTGCATTGGTAACAAATACATAAAACATACACACAAGGGTTAACCTTTCCGTGTGCAAAGCAAAACAAATGTATTTCTCATTTCAAATGTCAGGTATTCTATTAGAAAACAAGAAGAATCAGATTCACATTCCATTGTCGTTTATTTATATTATTTTGACGAGAATTTTGATGGAAGCGATCAAACAAAACGTCATCAACTTTCTCCTTTTGACGTGGACAAGAAGGCGTGAAGTATGAACAAGGATATTGACAACATATGTACAACTCCTCCCAATTGTAACCAGCGAAAACGTCAACATGGCTACCTGAAACATAGCTAGTTATAACCAACAGAAGTAATGAATTGGGTAAACAACTGACATAATTTGAGCAGAAAATTGGGGGTAATACCATAAAATTTCATCAATCTCCTAGTGAAAATTCATTTTTTCATGTTTTCCATTAAAAATGTAACAAATATTATAAAGAACTTGAAATGAATGTCGCTTTGCCCCTTCATAAAGTGTTCTAAACTGAAAAATTATTACAATGTGGTGGCTCATCTGATGTTTCCGAGAAAATGTTAGAACGCGCGAACCTGATAAAATGCATACTATAAAATCTCAGCAATTTTGGACAGACACAATTGTCAAAATTAACATTTCCATTATTCAAAGACTTTAACATTGCTATGAATGTCAACGGTTTATCAAAACACTATCTGACAGCATAGAACTTACATGATCATAGCTTTATTTGGAGCTAATTACCTTTTGTGAAACAAAAGAAAAAATGGAATTCAACTTCTCTGCAACGTTATGTCCTATATTGGTAAGAATGTACACAGATGAACACATCTACATTCCACTTGCTTTAATTCACTAATTATTGTGAAAAATCCCCAGTTTGGGACACCGAAATTAAGTAAGCCAAAATTTCTCAAATTCCAAAGATTGGGAAAAGAGCAATTTAGGCATTTATCATATTTTCTTGACTTTCCAGGAAGGCTAATGAAAAATAAAAAGGAACTTGCCTAAACACACTCAATATATTGTAATGACTCTCCGAGATAAACCTCACTGTGGAATCGAACCTACTATCCCGTGGTCGCAGTCTAGCACCATGCTGGCGCAGCTAAAACCAACTAGAAAAATGGCTGAGTATTTTAAGTGTATTTAAGCAGACACTGGCCCTGATTTCAGCAAGTGTCTGGCAGACAACAAGCATTGCTGATTTGTACTGGTTACCATGGCAACAACAGTGCACAGTCCCTAAATTAGGTAAGAGCACTGTCTATTGAGACAAAAATCAGGCTGATGCTGACCTGTGATATGCAGATACTAGAGGTAAACACAATCTACAACAATGAAATCTTTTAGCACGATTTACAGAACTGAAGACAACCTGTTTCAGCCCTTTCATAGTACCTGGTAACTTAACTCCGGTATGAGCGAAGCGTCAACGTAAGTTAACTGATTTGTTCATACCAGCTTCTCAGTAGTTAACGGCATCAAAGTAAACAGTATGTGACGTCATCATCGACGCAATCGCAAGGTAGCACTGATGCATCTCGTGCCCATTAAGATTTTTTAAACGTGACAAACTGAGAACATTTGTGTGTACTAATTGATATAAAACTTAGTTCTAATTCGATTGGTGATTATTCGAGCTAATTATAAGCAACTATAAGTGACGACACTGCTTTTTAATTGTTGACCATAGCAGTGGCCCCTGGCGATAACTTCAATGAGACTGAAGTTGACCATTCATACCGCAGGGAAGTGTCGACGCTCCGCTGTTAAATCCATTTGTTTACTGCGAAGTTTACTGGCGCTGTTACTTCGATCCCGACCAAAGTTAACTGTTCAGACTAACCGCAAGTTCTCAACTCGCCAAAACATTGATGCCTCGACGTTAGTGCGAAAGGGGGCCTTCATACACCAGAGACATGCTGTTAAAACTGCATGTTGCCCTGTTTAGCTGGCTATAAGATGAACATCAATTTTTTTCTCTCATAAAATCGAATTTGGTTCAAAAGCAGACAAAAAAATCAGGCGTGTCAAACATGGCTCAAGATTTCCAAATATGGTGCAAAACATTTCACAAATGGTGCAGCACTTAATGTCTGAACGGCTGCAGGGAGAACACTACCTTCAATAACACTGAAACTGCATGTGGTCGCTTTCGGTTGCTTGTGAACAGTGGGAAAGGTAAAATCTGCAAGACGCACTAGAAGTCGAGGCAAAATGTTCCACACAATTCATTGTGAGGTGATGCCCCAAGCAAAAGTCACAGAGAGAGAGAGAAAGAGGATGTTTAGCAGATTAGCAACTGTATATTCACTCAAAACAGAAAATCTATGAGACCCCAACACTCCGTCTATGGCTGCATGGCACTTCAGGACCAGCATGGCCACTTGATAACACTGATTGGTTGCTCACTGAGGTCAAATAAAGGTCACACAACCTCAAACAGACATGACCATTTAGATGTAGAGCAAAGAAACGCTAAGCATATTTCGCACAAAAACAATTAAAACTGTCATTTTCGAGCGGTGATTACTTGACTGCAAATAATACAAAATTTACTAATTTTTAGTTGTTTTATGACATCTACAATGTTATAGAATTCCACTCGTTGGCCATATTATGTGCTATGTAAGCAAAGAATTACCATAACTTACATATTTCACAGAGCATAGATATCTGGTAACGTCCTTCAAGGAAGATATTACATTCATTAACAGTTCTTGAATTTGATTGCGTTCCCAAGCTGCATTTTTGATTTTTTTGCCATCTAATAAGCAAAAACAAAATGTCTACCAAACACTACAGACAAGTTAAGGCAAATTCTCCAAACACATCTCGTGTTGAAATTTTTTGGGAGGGGGTGATATTCCAGGATTACATATAAACTACAGAATGAGCAAAACCAAGTGTTCAATAACCACTTCATCTGTGCATGCATGAGTTTACCACCAGCTGATTTTAGAAAAATGTTCATCTGTGGACAAATATCTAATAGGTTGCTCTCCACTGGTCTTTCCTGAAGAATAGGTGTCTTGCCCATGGCAGCTTTAGCATTAGGCACTCATTTACCCTTGGACCCCAGAAAAGCATTCAGGTTAAGGCTGAAAACTGAAGCCTGAACTTTTTACATTTCACAATTTAAAGCGTCAATGTTTTGCAACATTCAGTTCAATGCTCAACCCTTGATTTTTCATTTTAATGATTTAAACGCAAGCATTAATCTGAATGGGTACAGCATTTCTCAACTTACACAAAAGGCGATTGTTAACTTTCACTAAGTGCCCATGTCGTGCAGATGCCCGGAAGATGTAGAAAAAGACAGAATTATACTCTAACTTGTTGAAAATAAAGATGAAATATTGTGTCAATCAACCACGAAAAACGCTGAAGAAACACAAAAGTACATTTATAAAACATTCATTTGAGGACTTGCTCATTATGGCTGAATATGTTAAGTGCAATCTTTGTGTAAACGGCTAATTAGTACAGTAATCTCTCCTAAAAAAATTGAATAAAATTGCTGTTTTTCCTCTTTATTTCATGAAAAGTGACATTTAGCTGATCAAAACAAACCCATGGTAGTGATGAAGCCATTTTTTCAGAAACTGCTTAAATTTCAATTAATTTGAAAAAATCCTACGCCTCGGCTGTATCCTGTGCTAAATGAAGGTGTGTTTACAATTCCACCAACGACTCTCGCACAATACCATGGAGTTGAATAGTCGAAGGAGGTAACCACTAAGTTATTGATAGGAAACAAAATCAGCGCAGAGAAAACAAACAAATGAGAAAAAGTTAATGGTCACCTCCTAGTGACCCCTTCAGATAAAAACAATCGAGCTTGCCATGAAAAACAGCTTCACCAGGAACTGCCATTTCAAATTAAATAGAATGTTGAAGCCCACAACTACAAAGAAGCAAGCAAGTTGATCGCTGATGTATTTACGGACTATGGGGAAATGTTTTAAAGTTGGCACAACCTTTAAAGTTGCTGGACGCGAGGGAATGAGGTGGCAGAAATACGAATTATTTCACTATAAATAAAACCCAACTTTTTATATGTTATACATCAAAAAGGATCATGTTCTTTGATCTGGTTACAAAAAACACCCAAAGCCAGCACATCCATACATTCTAAAACAGTAACCACAGATCAGTCAGGTAGTCCCACCTTTACTTAAAAGCAAAAGAAAACTCTAAGCGTGAGCTGTAATACAATACGTGACGTAGCCTTTTCGTGCCAGTTTCGTCAATGACGGTGTATTGAATTGAACACCATAGTGACATAAGGCCCTTTCATAATAGCATCGACGCATCAAAATTTTGGGGAGTTGCGGTCAGCATGTAACTCCAGTCCTGGATTGAAATTAACAGTGCCAGTTCACCTCACAGTAAACAGGTGGATTTAACAGCTGAGCCTGGACGCTACAGTGAACGGTCAACTTCGGTCCCATAGAAGTTATCGCCAGGGGCCACTGTTATCATCAACAACTAAAGGGCAGTGTCGTCGCTAATAGTTGCTTATATTTTGCTCGAATTACCACCAATGGAATTAAAAATAAGTTTTATATCAATTAGCACATGTAAATGTTCCCAAATTGTCATATTAAAAAAATCTTAGCGTGACTGCAATGCATCAACTCTACCTTGCGACTACTTTGATGACAGCAGCGCCACCAAATGTTTATTGCGATGTCCCTTAACTACAGGAGCCAGTATGAACACTTCAGTTACCTTGCATCGACACTCGACACTCCGCCCAGACCAGAGTTGTCAGTATGAAAGGGCCTGAAGATGAATCAGTGTTCTCCATGACCTGTTTGATTTCTTTATTTTGACCACTGTCTAACTTTTCAAAGTGGTTGTAAATGCAACCTGAGTTTTTGAGTGTAGAGATCACTACATGGATTCACTACAAAACCTCACCAATTTCCAACAAATATAATACTAGACAAAATTGATCTTCTTTCATTTGTCAAAAGCTTTTAATTAACACTGCTGTGAATGACCATAACTACTAAAAGCATGAAATGAAACTTAAAACTGGCAGAGCATTAACATAGTACTGTCTTCTATGAGAAAAGGGAAAATAAAATGTCTCCTATCTGCCATGATGTCCGATAATTTATCGTAACTCTATAAGCCTAACCGTTCTTTACATTTGGCAATTTATAGCCTGATGCCCAAAACCTCTTGAACCCACCAAATTCACGAGTTAACCATTCGACCTTCGTATGCTTAGAAATTTTACACTAAGTTCACAAGGACGCTCTTGAAGTAACTGAGTGAAAATTCCGACAATTTAATTGGTCAACGCAGTTTCGCGGGACTCCAACAGTCAAGACCACAATTCATGAGATTCATGCAGTCATTTGGTAAGCCTGTCAAGATTTATTGCATTGTACGCTTTGAACTAAAATGATATGTTTACCTATTTGTTTTCACAAAATGTATTTCATTTTGGATTCCTAAATTGTTTTCTTCATACTATAGAAAATAAAGGTGACTTAGCTTGCACGTAGATTTTCAGCGATTTACCACATAGCCTTTCAATTGTTGTACTTCATAGCAGACTATGTGAATGCCAGAACTCCAAACATTCATGCCTGACTGTACTATATGTTTAGAGTGGACATGATATTCGAGAATTTACGATGACTTTTTTTATTGATTGATTTCTCATTTATTTTGCAGACATGAAGTGGATGCGTGCTCACCCAGAGAGCAAAATGCAACATCGTTACCATTCGTTTGTAGCCATTTATCAATAGGGCCTTTCATACTAACGTCAGCGGTTTGGGGAGTTGCCGTCAGTATGAACGCTCAACTCCGGTCCTGGATCGAAGTTAACAGCTCCAATTAACATTGCAGTTAGCAGGAGAATTTAACAGCGCAGCGTCGATGCTGCGGTGCAGTATGAACGGTTAACTTTGGTCTAATCGAAATTATCGCCAGGTGTCACTGTTATCGTCAACAATTAAAGGGTAGTGCCGTCACCAATTGCTGCTTATATTTTGCTATAATAACGAATCGATTTCAAAATAAGTTTAATTTCAATTAGCACATATAAATGTTCCCAAATTGTCACATTGAAAAAATCACAGCGTGCAGCGCTACCTTGCGATAACTTCGATGACGACAGCGGCACCAACCGCTTACTTCGATTTTCATTAACTACCGAAGCCAGCATGAACGGTCCAGTTAACTGCGCTGTTAATATGTCGACGCTCTGCTCAGACCAGAGTTAAGTCAATATGAAGGAGCCTAATGAGCTGCTACCCAGTTATTATCCACCTACTTTGCATAAACATAATTGCCAAAAGGCTGATTACATAACTACATATAAAATTTTACCAAAATTTGTCACATGACGTCTACACAGTACATACTATGCTAATAATAGACTAAAATCTTTATTGGTTTCGCAGATAAACTTGACAAATTAGAATTTCACCTGTCCGTCATATCGTATGTTAAATAAATGAAGAACTTTTGTAGCTAAAGTGAAATTCATTGGTCATGCACTAGACTGAAGGCTGCAGTTGGATTATACCACCAAACAGAAGGGTGAATGGACAGTTGGTTGGGACTTGTGCTTAGAATAACAACACTTATGCAACTTTCCTCACCACAACACAAACAGTGAACAACTTCAAATGATGGGAAGGAACAAAAGAGTGTAGGGCATCAATGACTTCAACACAAATCCAGCAGAGTTGAACTACATTAGTCAAAAACATGCTATACCAGGGACCTTATGGTTGATCAAAGCCCAGGGTCTAATCTTTTTAGTGGAGATAGAACTCAATTTGTCTTGAGCACTTTCTCTTCTGTGAGTGTCTTATCATTTTATGCTCCAGTACATAACAGCCTTGGGGGAAAGGTATTAATCCTGGTGTGCACTTAATAACCCCATCACTGTGGCTACAATTTTGAGTCTGAGCTCAGTTTCGAGTTTTTAGCTCGAAATCTATGGACTAACAAATGTGAACCTGGATTAGAAACACATTTGCACAAGCTATAATGTGACATACAGCAGAAGAACGAAGCCTTGCCATATCCACGTTCTGTACCAACAGACGATATTTTGAAAATCTGGGCATTCACAACGTTAGAAGTCCCTGAATAGTGAAAGAAGTGTAATTTTTGTGATTACTTTGTCCAAAATTGAGGAGGTTTTACACCAACTGTGTTTCTACTGGTGCTTGGTGACAGCTACAAAGGAGTTCCTACACAATAATTACCTACATTCCTTGAGCAGCATGATTCAGTCAAGGAGTACATAACAGAAAAGTCTCATTTGAATGATCCACACCAACATTTTTATAGAATAGAAAAAAGCCTTAGATAAATGTCAACATTCCCGATATTTATTGGGTTAAGAATGTTTATTGTTAGTACAGTGTTGAAGACAATATGGTGGACAAGTGAAATTTTGTTTTCTCAGTTTTTACATCAAATAAATACCAAAACCTTCGATAAATTGAAACATTAATTAAAGTTTCGTTAATTTATTTTTGTCTGGTGAAATTTTCTATTGTAAAAAATGAAATTCCTTTTAACAGTTAGCTTTAAATCATTCTATTTCATATCTGATTCAAGCCATTGGCTCCCACATACTAAGAAAAACAGGATGTTGATGACCTAAAATCGGTATACCCGGTAACTATAATGTTATAAATGTCATTTTCCTTAAATTTCAGGGTACATTCCATATTGGGTTGGTATGAATTCATATACAGCGGACAATAAATGATCATCAACCTGATGTGTGATCACCATTCAGTGCATCATTTATAGGAAGCCTTTTGGTCATTTATCATTGGTCAGTGATAAGAAACCATAAATAATTATATCGACCATTAACATGAATTCTAATCAACCTGAGTTAGCTTTATTGAAGAACTATTACAAAGTGAAAACACACTTCAGGAGTTCACGATGAAATCAGCAACAAGGAATGTACATTGGAATAGGAATTTTGGACAGTGATAAGAAACCATAAATAATTATATCAAACATTAACATGAATTCTAATCAACCTGAGTTAGCTTTATTGAAGAACTATTACAAAGAGAAAACACACTTCAGGAGTTCAGGATGAAATCAACAACAAGGAATGTACATTGGAATAGGAATTTTGGACAAAAATTAATAGCTAAAACTTGATGCTTCTCAATTTTTAAAAAGCCTCTATCAACATTGTGAATGGCCACAGTTTGTCAAAACATTGTCTAACAATAGCTATACCACACACCTTAAGAGTTATAAAGTCTTTATCGTGCGCAACTTGTCCTTAGTGGAAAAATCAAGAAATAAATTTCAGTTGTCTGCCATACTGTGTCCTAAATTGATGAGATTTTACCAGAACATTAAGGTAGAATCGCTCACCTGAATACCCTTACAAAGTCAACCTAAAGTCTATTGTTGCTCTCTGAATATTCAACGACATCACAATGTGGTAAGAGCTTTCCAATTTAGGACACAAAATAGCGAACAAAAGAAATTTATTTTCTCATTTCAAATACTTAAAAGCTAAGAAGCACCAAATTAATGATTTACCATATTTAAGAGCTGTACCATCGATACCATTGGAAAAAAAATTGAAAAATCGTGAGCTTTCACAACAACGTCAGAAGACCAAATGGAAAACGAAGAAGGGCAAATTTTGGCAATTATTTTTGTAAGACATTGGTGAGGTTTTATCCTAATCTGGTAAGCTGGCCACTCACACCACTTCATAGGCTTGTCATAGGTAAGGTTGGGTTGGGAGTTGTGACATAATTCTGTTGTTTGCAAAGTAAGAATACACAACACCCACACAGTCAAGCACAACATAAAGAGACCAAGCCCTGTGGTTGGATTAACTTCCTCCAAATATTTGCCAGATTCCTGTTCTTGGGTGAACAGTTGAAAGGAACAAACTGGCAGACTAGGGGGAAGATACTTGACTATACTTTTGACAGAGGATGCCTCAAGGAAATTCAGATATCCACCCAACATAAAAAAGAGACCCATTTGCAGTGAGCTTCCATGAAAAGCCACCGTTTCATCTAGCTCCAGAAACATATACCTTTCACAGAGTAGCCGTTCTTGTCAACATTTGCCAATAATGGCATTAATGAGATGCCACATTCTCAAAAATGAGATGTCAACACCTTTTGCCAGCAAAGTCTTAATTAATACATTTTCCATAGCTGTTTATCAGTTTTTTGTTGGAAAAATGAACCTTTTGTACAGTTTTGACCTCCCAAAGTGAACCCTTTTGTTAAGAATTAAACCTGAAAAGGCAACCATTCGTAGAGAATTTCATCAGAAATGCACCCTTTTGTGGAGAAACTGGTCAGGGAAAAAGTCAGCCAGAGTCATGATGCAATACCCCTTCAACTATCCCCGGGTCCCTGACTCAACCGAGGCACAAGTAGAAGCCATATAATCAACAAATGTTAAATGCTTTTCAGATAACAAACAAATATTAAAAATGACTACAAATCCATATGTCACAAAAATTGATTTTTGATTTTAGACCTCTTACTATTTGACGAAATTTTCCTTGAATTGTTCTTTAGTCAAATCAGAAGATTTTTCTGGCTAGGAAAGAACGTGACATTTTTGCTTGAGACCGGCCTCTGAAGTTTGGATGGTCATGGTGGTCCTTTGAAACACCAAGCACAGTCTCGAGCAAAAACGAAGTGCCAGCTCTTCAATGCCAAAGATCTATTTCATATCCAAGTCAGTCCACAAGTTGAGACTGGCTTATGGCGATAAGTCAGTGGTCGAAATCAAAAGTTACAATAAAATATCACCTTTTTAGACAAAAATAATTGCCAAAATTTATCTTTTTATTTTTTCAAGGCTTCTAATTTCTCATGTTGTTTTGAATACCCGCAATTCTTCAGAATAACTGTCTGGTGGCAGTAATGGTATAGATTTTTAAAAATGACGAAGGGTTCATCATTTATGAAAACATTTACCTCACTTGTCAGCCATATTGTGTCCTAAATTAGGGACATTTTACTGTAGTTTCTTTATCTTTAACAACTAATGGGGTTTTGGGATGTTGTGTCTCATCAAATCCATTAATATGTCTAATTTAAGTATCGCTAACAACTACCAAATGATCACGTCTGCATAAATTATGTAAATGATGAAAGGAAAGACAACAAAAAACACCTGGAATACATAGTCTATCAAATGTTTGCTGGATTCTCTGCTTTGATTAAACTTCACAACTACCACAAACATTCTGGTTAGTGCACATGTTCCTATTAACAGCCCCAACTGGCTACTTTTTGAATTAAGCACCTACTTCTCTGGGCTAAGTGTACAATCTCCATGTTGGAAAACACGGATATCTCAGCTGATGATCACTTCCTCCTTGACCTAGTTTCTGTTCACAGTAAACTTTTACTTCAATCATCCGCATTTTGAGAAACAAGTTTCTCCACTGAATAACAGGCAACAAACAGGTTCTCGAAATCTGGCAACCAAGTTACAAAGTTACTCTATGACGAAGTGTGAAAGGACTTCAGGAAGATGGACACTTGCCTTAAAAGATTCAGCTGGACACAGTTCAATTACTATATAATTAATAGTTTTACAGCTGATCTTCACTCATTCAAGGTGGCCACATTTTTTTCGAATTTTAAAAACATTAAAATAAATTTTCAATCTGAGGCTCAAAAGTAAAGTTTCGCAGGGCAGTACCGACCTTTAACAAGGACAATGATCACTTATAGGGGGTCCCAGATTTTGAGAACCGTCGGAGGTCCTAAAGTAGTGAGTGCCCTAAAGTCATGAACGATCTTATTACCGCTTCTGTACGTTCCCACGACATCTAGCGTTGAAGTATCAAGCGTTGAAGTTTCCAGCGTTCGTCTGCTTACGAACATCAAACGAATACCGGACGTGTTGATATTCACAATATGAAAATAAACAGTGAGTGGGTGGCTTCTTTTCAGAAATGTATCTTAAAACAACCTATTTCACCAACCCACTTTTTGTGCATTTTCAGAATATATTTTCGAAACTAAACATCATTCAGATATGCTGTAACGTACTTTCCAAGGGTGTATCAAAATGTCCCAGGGTGGATCAAGTTTTGTAAGGCCAAAGCAATAAATTACAAGGAGATGATTTATGTTGGGTTCTTAGCGTATCTCACTGAAAAGGTCTGTGCACATCGAAGTTGGGTGCAAAACACATAACAATTCATTTCAATTGAACGTGAATTAATAAACAATGCAATGCGTTTTTATGTCGTCTACAGTAACTGTAAGCACTGTAGTTGATTTGTGTGGTCTTACTTCGTGCATTTCCGTCTAAACGAAACGGTCATGGCTTTAGGGCCTCATTCAAAATGGCCGGCGATATCAGCGACCGTTTCAAAACTCTACTTTCATAGACAAACAAGGGACAAGATTGGCAAAACACGTTTACTTGTGAAGGCTGATATATGTCCATGACATCACACGAGCAGCTGCTAAAGGACATTGGGTAGTATGATAATCGGCTGCTTTTTATGCTCATATTCACAACTTTAGGTTACCAGTGTCTACATGGAAAAAAATGGTTCTCAAAATGCGGGACCCCTTAAGGGACTATCAGCCATGTGGACGAGGCAAATGTTTTCAAACTTGGACCTCGTACCGTCTAAAGTCGAGAGTTTGGCAACTCAGCAAAACAACAATACCAAATGGTGAAATTTGACGCCATTTGTCTAAGTTCAAGATCCCTTGGTAAGATACACAAAACCCATGTGTATCAGAACCGACACATTGGAAGATAACTACCTCACTCTTTGTACTATAACACTTGGCTTGTTTAGAAGTATAGTAAAATCAGTGGCAATAGTCCCATATAACATGCTGGTATGTTGAGAAACAATTTGATTCCAACTATTCAGTGGAGAAAACGTGTTCTCAAAATTCGGGCACATAAAAATATCCGACCATTATCAAATCAGTAGTACTAATCAAAAGTTTCATCTTCTTTAAGTTACACATCGAAACAACCACCAGACCTTTTGAGAAATCACGGTCTTTTAGAACCTTTGAATAACGAACAAACATCAATGTGGGCAAATAGTTTTGTTCAAAATTGGTGAAACTTTACCGTACAATCACGTGACAGGAAGGAGAGACTGGGGGATGATGGGAAGTTAGTAAAAAATAAAGTATTAACGAGTCGTCCAATCCACACTCAGTTCTAAGGTTGTGATGATGCTCAAAATGGAGACACTTAGAACCAATTTTTATTTTTTAATCAAGATCCTCAAATTCCACCATGTGCTTCAAGACACACCTACCCTTACAGTAATTCTCCACTAATTTGCCACAAAAATAATGAGCAAAATTGTCATTTTTCCATTTTTCAAGGGCAGCTTACTTTACAGCAAAAAAGGAAATTTTACCATCCATAAGTTGCTTTACGTCATCTGCCCAGTACATACCATACTAGTAAAAGGCTAAGATTTTCTTAATCTTTATTTTCGTGGAGAAATATGACAAAATAGGATTTCATTCGTCGACTTTATTGTACGCTAAATATGTGAAGAATTATTTGTACATTTCTCCGTAAGCACGCCCATCATAGCACACAAACAAGGTGTTAAATATACTACAGTCCAACTGAAAAGAGTTCTGATAACCGCCAGGGGCAGCCATTACCCTGCAGGGACGTATGTGATGAATATGACCCAGACTCGGGACACAGCACAGGTGTTTTGGCCCTATTAATTAATGACAGCCATGTACAGTGTGCGAGATCTTAAAAGTCATGTTGCGATCCCTTCAATAAGGGGTATCTTCTTCGGTGACACAGCTCACTGGTAGAGTTGCAATGCACTGAACAGTTAGGAATTTCATGGGGTCTAGGGTCCTCAACATGCTGAACCACTGGGGTATCATTTATAACAAGATAAACAGACAGCATGCTACACCAGGTCTGCTATGCTTGAATGAATATCAGGGTTCCCAGATTGAAGTGCAAATGACTTGTCTGAAGAATGCAGCCCAGGTAAACTTTTGACACACGCAATGAACTAAAGATAAAAACAAGGGTAAACTATGTACTGTTTTCACGCAACATGAACTTTATGTGATTACTAGTATCAAGGATATGAAAAAGTGTATTCTAGATGGGTTGAGGGTATTTAAAATGTCAAATATTAAAATATGACCCACAGGAATGCAACCATAACATTATATTAAGCGCCCAGTGGCTGTTTAGGCAACGTGTTCACATTTTCTACAAGTGTTGAATATTATGATATGCATAATTTTGCAATCCTCACAAGAAACTGAATCATGAAATAATGTATGTTACAACTTCTTATTTTCCAGTTATTTTCAGCTACAAAACCACCACTCACATTTTATATCATTTTGAAGTCAGGCATTTTTGACCCACTAATGTAATGCTCGACATAAATTAAAACTTTTAAGAAAAGATTTGGCATAGAAGTAACACGTGTAATTCAGGTAATAATTTTTGTTTTCACAGAAATTGGATGTTTGTGATACTGAAATACGAGACTGTTTGGTGCATAAAACATTTTCAATAACAAACTCCACAAATACTTTTTACGGTGTCTACAAAGCCACAAGGTTTACCTTCAGATGTTTTTTTGCATATTCCTAGAAAGTGGAGGTTTGCTATTTTGAAATATGAGAATTTGGTTAAGTGATATTTTTCAATGACCAAAAATGAAAGCCAGAAAATAGCTTTACTAGGAACTACTACCAGGCAGAAGTAATGACCTAGGTACAGAAAAAACCTCCCCAATTCTGAACAAAAATGACAGAACTACCCACTTTTCATTTTTCACAGTCTTTGAACATTACTGTGAGTGCACACAATTTTTGAAAATATTTTGCCATGGCAGCTATAGCACATGGTAAAGCATATCACTCTATGAAAAATGAGAAATAAAAATGTCACCTGTCCTGGCTGTCCACCCTATTGTGTCCTAAACTTGAGTGAGTTCATCATACAACTGTTTTTCATATTCCAGGAGACCCTAAGTTTCTACAAGAAAGGCTCAGATAACGGCTTGCATTTTGTGCTAAAACTTAAAAAATGTTCTCTGCAATAGCAATCAACAGTGGTACTTTCTTTAACTTCTACGCAATAGCAAAAAACTTTGAGACTCCCGGGGTTAGAAAAATACAGTTTCCAGAAAAACCACTTCTTGGAACTGACATTCTAGAATACTTATTTTTTTGAAACACATGGTTGAGTTCGCACGCATGGAAAGAAAAAAATGGTAAGAGTTATCATTTGCATCTGAAAACAAAACACATAATTTGACAGTAAAACAGTTCAACACCGAAATTGTTCAACAACAAGGGGGAAATCTCAGTTTCGTGAAATTTATTGAATTTCAAAACAAAAACAATCAAATTTTTCACTTTTATTAAAAGTTTTCAGTGGCATCTTACACTGCTTAACAAACCCTCACAACTTTTTCAAATGTCCTTAAGGCAATTCCTGTAGAAAGAAATTACATGTATCGCGACAACCCTAAAGTACAACATACTTGACGTAAAAAGAAGGTATTTTACAATCAGAATGGCAAGGTGGCGCTGAAACTTAGTACACAACAGTCCTGAGAAATTGGGAAACTGACTTAAGACGCATCTATTTTTGAAATCTTGGATGAATCCTCCTTCACCACTATGGTCCTAAGTCACAGCTGTAAATACTGTGGGGTGGGTGCTAAGCTAAGCATGGGAATTTAAAGGTGAACATTTGCAAATTTCAGGGGTGGGCATCAAGCCAAACATGGGAAATAACCCAGACAAGGCCAGTAATATTCCTCAATGATTCTGAACGTCTCGTCCTAACTGAAGATTCCCTGCTGCACATTCCTACTTTGTGAACAAGTCGTGAAACACCAAAAGTGTTGCTACCTAGTTACTGGTAAATATATGTGTAATTAATTGTCAAACAATGTCCTCCTCTGCATTGAGGTCATGACCCATGCCTGTGTAGTCATTAGTGAACTGATAACACAGTTTTCAGCAATAATATCTGAATAAGTGGCAATGATTTTACTTTGCGCCAGACTTTTTAGATCAGAATCTGGTCAACTGCACAGTCTTTGCTTCCTCCATTAAATGCAGATAAAAACTCGTCGAAACTGTCAAGGGGAATTCTGGGTTATTTTCAGCATAACAATTACAACTGAAGGAACAAAACTCGTGTAGATAATGTAATGCAACTTATTAAGGAATTATAAATACTACTTACAAGACAAAGGGCAAAAACAGCCAACATACGGTAATGGTCATTAAAATTCATTACATTTACCTGGGTAGACTGAGTTTGAAACGCATGTATCGTGCTGAATTGTAACAGCGATTCTTCCAATACTTCAAACTGAAGAGGGAACCGCGACACAGATGGTGATTTCAGGAGACATTGCAGTAAAATTTCACTAATTTATCAATAAATCTTGTAACACCAGACTTCCTAAAACCAGTTTAAGGTGGTGACGCAGTAACATCATTTCTAAAATCTCTTGGGTCTATTTACACCAACTTCTAGCCTTTTGACATTGACACGTTTTGGTAGGCCATTTCTCCAGCCATCTTCAGGTGTCACAACGCTCTCAGAAGAACGAGCAGGGTGTATGGTACACTCATGGTTGGCACTTAGAACATTCTTTTCCTGGGGCAGGGTGGGGTTTGAACCTGGGACCTTTCATTTGCCAGTCATACACTCAATACCACTATGCCACCGAGCATGAATCCAACGCTAGATATCACTTCAGTGTAAAAAATATCCATGCTGTTAATTTTTAACACCCGAACATGACCAAATAAATTTAGGAGATAGAATTTTACTTGTCTGCCCTATTGTATTCTAGATTGGTGACTTTTATCCTAACTGACTTTCAGTCAATCTCAGAACCAAATGTAGTCTTGTGATTGATAGTCCGTTTATTTCACTTCATTATTTTAGTGTTTATTGCAAAGCTTGGAGCACCAGGAATACCTTAAAATGAACAGAAGACAGGATGTGAAAGTCAAACAAAACAGAGACACTTATTATACAACCCCAAATCACTTTCAATTAAGGTCATGTAGAACACTGGAAAAATGTCCAATTTTGGCGAACTTTGAAATGGTTGAAGCACTACATGTAGTGTTCTCCGAAACGCACCGAGCAGTTATACTTAAAAATGTATTTGCATGCTCCTAACTATATGCTAATGTATAGCAGGAAATAAAAGACAATGTTATTTTAACATAATCTCCCCTAAACAAAGTTCAGTTGTATTCATTGACAACTTGTAAAAGTGAAAACAAAAAATTCTGCAAATAGGTGACCTTTGCACTAATGACGTACCTCGCGGGCTCACATAACCCACATCATGGGGTGTTATTCCCAAAAAACGGGTCAGGTACTTAGTGGATACGGTTGAGTGATTTACGCCGGCAGATCATTTTTGACACAAAACTTGTTCTTAAAAACATTTGGCAATTTTTAACCTACTTCATATTCACATCATCGCTATATGTTGTTTCTAACTAATTTTACCAAACAATCACAGAGATGAGGAATTAGCGTGCAAGTTCACCTTTAAAGTGTTCCACTTTCGAGAAGAGGACTTAAAAAGTTGCGTAAAATGAAAACGAAACAATATTTTGAAAACTAAACCAGTATTTTTGAGACTTCACATTGAAATTGTTATCATTAAACAATCAAAATTCATGTTTTTGAGGACGTCAGTGTTACCAATGCACCTCAACTACTTTTTTCAAGATTTTACTATAACGACACAGTCACATGACCCAGTGGCAAATTGGTAAAAAGTCAAAACTAAAGAGATACAGACTTTCTAATTTCAGAAAATATAAACCTTTTCAGAGTTAAACTCTATAGTTTCTGTAGATATTTGGCTAAAACACATACTTGACCATAGGTCATTTCATAACCTCAAACTACAATTACATTTCATACCCGCGCGCATAACTTAGTTTCAATATGTGGTCGACATAATGGACAAGTTACTTTCAAGGGTTATTAGGAAATACCAGTTGCTATACAAATGTATATTTCTTGCCTAATTACCAGTCAGCAAAGACTACTGTTATTGGAAAATTGCGTCACCTCAGTTGGACAATGATAAAAAATTGAACAGAGTATGTCATAAACAAACGAAGAGCACACTTGTTACAAAGATGACGCGTTTCCTTGCTACAAACAAAACTGCAAAAGGAAGTCGTGTTCCTTCTATCGCTGTAAACAATTAAAAGTGTGAAACATTCAGAGAATATTTGTGAACTGCTTTTTTTCTGCTTCTCTAGGAGTAATACTGCGACAAATAAAGATAATGCTACATGATGACAACACAAACCTTGCCAATTGAAGACTTTCTTAACAAATATAGCATGAAGCTACAAAAATTTATTTTCTTTGGTTATTTCAAATAATAGTAATTTCCTAAACTGCCATTTTATTTTTCTATCTTTCATTCAAAGGTCACCAAAACTCATCAAAATTTATCATATGTGACAGAACATGTACAAACCAAGTTGGTATAAAAGCTTGTTTTCAAAGTTCTTTCAAAGAGAAATTTCACAAAACAGAGAGAGAGAGGGGGGGGGAGGGAGGGAGGGAGGGAGAGAGTGGAAGGGATAGAAAGAGGAAGGCAGAGAGGGCGAGGGAGAGATGTATTTGAAAGTTTGGCTCGGAAATGGATCGTGTACAGTTCAAAGCTATCAATAATCCCTGAAATGCTTACCTCCAAAACACGCCTAAGTCGTTTTTGCTATACTAACTTTTCAGAACTATGCCTAACTTTTCAGAACTTTCAATGAATCACTGCGCAACAAACTGAGCAAAAAAAAATTCTGATACAACCCAACTTTGAACACTTAAAATTCAATTCTAACAATTCCCAAAGCTAACCGATTTAAGGACATTTTAAGCAAACTGGCCAACGAATGTGGTTCAAACCAGAGTTCCTTCAGTGCTTCAGTCTACTTTAGTGCAAGTTTATTGAGATCATCACCACCAAATCTTCACAAGACATCGCTATGTAGTGCAAGTGGACCATACCGTCACACAAGCTTGCATTACCAAAGTGCTTAGTGCGACTCTGTGCACTTCTGATCCGTGTTTTTACAAAGATGAAACGTTTTCATTAAAACACTGATTGGCATATAATTTTGCTCATCTATCAGACTCCTCGTGGTAAAAATGTCACTGAATTTCAAATGGCTGAACATCTCATGCTAAGTTTGTGACTCGATAAAATTATTTTATTTATCGTGAGGGATGTAAACTGGTGCGAATTATGCCACTACACAGGACTGCTGTGTTTTAGTCCGTCCCTTTGGAGCCCTTACTAAAAAGGGCAATCATCATCTTCAGGGATAACAAGCTGGCAGTTCTTTGCAGATACAGAAATCACTTCTCATTTGAGAAAGGTACAAGTTTTTTGACCAATTTTATGGAGACTAAAAAATCAAAAGTTCACTTTTTTGCAGGTTTACAGCCGCTAACTGGTTTTAAACTTAGCTCGCTAAACTACAATAAAACTATGCATTGAAAAGTGATCAAATCTAACTCAGACATGAAATTTGTTAGAACTTGTACTTACCAGTTTCCTGGTTCACTTCAGTCACTAATTCCGTTGACTGCCAACTCAAATCACTTAATCCAATGACAAAAAGGCCAACACAGACAAAATATCCCACTCCAAATACTCCCATGTCTGTTAACAGTCAGTCAGTGAAATTTTGGAGGGTTCACTGGATTTGAAGTCCTCCTTAGAATATTTACGCACATGCTGTGTGTGGCGGACATCCCTGAAAAAATGAAATGCTCAACAATAAAAAAATTAATGAACAGAAAGCTCCCAGTTATATACGATGACGACTCACGTGTATAATCATGACAAACAAACTCTCTACAGTTCTCCCTGTGTACATCTTGTGTACAGAAATATTGCCTTTGTATTCACCTCACATGAGGATTTGTCATTCACGCTTGAAATAGTGCCGAGGTGTGAGCAACATGTCCCGTCTTAGATTTGTTGTTTTCATTCAAATACAATTGTCATTGACTTTTGACCAAGAAATGGCACCAGATGTAAGCTGACCTTCATGGCTATGTCTCAATGTCTGTAAAATGTTTCCCCCGAACAATATCAGTGTCTGTCAGTATATTCCCTTTTGGCGATTCCTGATTTTGAGAACCAGTAACACTATTCAGCACTTGGATAAAACTGATTTCCAAAATCATAGAATACCAAAAGGCCTTAAATGTTCAATGTTCTGTTAAGACAATGAAACTTTCTTGATGAATATTGTGAGTTTACAATAGTTCACAACAACTGTAGGCCTATGTAAAATTGACTGTTCAAGTGTTTGATTCACGTGACATTCAGTACGCGTAATAGCTTAGGAAGGTCAAAAACACTCAGGATTGTGCCCTCTGTCCTGAAAAACCAAGGACAAGGGCAAAGAGTAAAAATATGGAATTTGCTCTTAGTACCCAATTCAGAATGTACACCAACAAGCCAACAATTGTCTATGAATTATCAGGAAACAGTGTGAAAAAGTCCTTGAGAACTGCAATTACCATTTTACCACCGCTTAATATTCACGGAAGATGTTTTTTTCTTCTGTTCTAACAAGTCTTTTCCTGTTGTGTGATACATGTTTGTCATTTTGACAACAACTAGCGATCAAGTACTAGACCTACCACAAAAAAGAACCGTTAGAAACTTACGTCCATGACTCAAAACACAAAGTTACTTTGCTGAGATCGACAACGTTAGATCAAGTCCTATCCAATCTGCTATCTTGTTCTTGGTCCCATGTACAATCATACAACGCAATAATTTAATTCTGAAAACGCTAACATGTCACTCATAGAAATTCCACGCAGGTCTAATAGCGACCTTTCTCAAATCTTTGGAGTTTCCTCGATCTGGCCTTTTTTCCACCGTTTCGCTCACCACTGGCCAAGAAATCTACGATTATCGTGACCTGAGTAAGGGCACTATCTCCTTGATATTAAATCGTAGCCCGATCTTCTGAAAATCACGTTGTATCATGGAACGTCGTCCACCATCTTGATACCATTTTCAAACACAAAATATTTCAGCTTTCAATTATTTCCCTTTGCCAAACAGTAGGGTACCCAGCAAAATTCAATGAGTGGAATACTCACTAGATGTAAACAACCTAAGACCCTGATTGGTCCACTCAATGAACGAAGTTAGCAAGAAATGACAGCCGCACGTTTCGAACGTCCAAGTCATTTACACCGTGCCGGTCTCGGGCGTTATGGTATACAAATATTTGTTCGCAGTTTCTCTCTAGGTCAAGATTACTTCGTCGTGGTCAAACCTTTTTCCTGAGAAAGTTCCCAGTGAGGTTTAAAAGGCGAGAACGAAATCTCTGGAAAAGATTTCCATTCCATGCTCTAAACTATACCGGTACTCAAGCAACCACAAAATGGGGTCACTTGGTTCGTGCGTGATTATTTAGTTTCCTCCCCAACCACCATGTCCTCAACAAGCAAGAAAAACACCAGATATTTTATTAGTAGGCCTACTGCAGAATCGGCTCCGGTGTGAATAAGGAGTGACGTGAGGGCATTTGCAATGGTGAGCCAAGCTGATCCCGGCCATCGGTCGTCCGCCGACTCACTGAAATTTAGAAAAAAATGATGCAAAGTTTTCTTTTCGCCCCTTTGAAGGATGCGAAATGTGTTTGGATGTTTATACAATTAGTATTTTGTTGAAGACATTTCGACGAAAGCAGCTGCCCAGCGTTTAATTACCACATACATGTAAAATGCAACGTCATTACCGTGGGTCTTTGAACTTTCGCCAGGCAGGAACGGACAGGTAAAAATGTAGGTATCGACTTTTTTATGTTATCATGGTCACCAGCAAGGTGTGCGAAACAAAATGGCGATAAGACGAAAATCGGTGAATATTGGACTCGAGCGCATATTGCTGCAACACAAAAACGTCGAACACGGCGAACCCTAAAATTCATCGTCTCACATGTCGGATACTGTCATGACCCCTATTGAGGAAATGTACAGCAGCTATCGGTCACTTTTCATCCTGGACTTCGGCTATTGTTTTCATCTTGAAATGAAATGAAGTCGAATTATCACTCTGCGATGAGATTCCAACTACTACTACTTGCCTTACTTGTTATTACAAACGTTAAAATTTCCTCTTGAGTGTCATTTGTTGGAATGTTGTAAAGCTACTCAACTCAAAACCTCTGTGGTGGGTTACTTTCCGTAGGCTAGGCCACTAAGTCGGCGTCCGGAGGAAAACGACGCCGAGAGGATCAAGTTGCGTCCATTTACATGTGAATGAAACAATCCATAGCCATTTTACAAATTGCAGCTGCGATCCTGCATCACCCAGTCTCGGACCAGTAGACACAAAACCCGCGTTACAAGCCCGGGGTACAAATCTAATGCAAAGCCCCGTTTCAACACCCGAGCACAGAACTCTAACCCTGGAATGCCAAATCCCGCGTGTGACCAATGTATTCAATTATTAGAGCTTGTGACCCCGAGACTAGCCGCGAGAGGTTGCACTGTGAATTTATCCGACTTAGCTACGCAAACACCTTTCCTCGCGGATGAACGAGGCCCCTGAAGAAACATGAAAAATTCTTGCTGTGTGCAGTTAACTGTTGAGCTCAAAAACAAGGTTATGCTTTGGACGAACGAGTAAGGTGTTTTAATTTTAAAATTCAACTTGGTCCAGATTGATATTTGAAACCTAACACATGAAATAGACGTATATAAGAATTATTAAAACCAAAAAATCAGAATTGATGGTCACATAATTACTTGTGAATGTGTGCAAGGGAGTGAATGAGAACCTGGATATAATGTAAAAGCGATTTCTGAGGCTGTACTCGTTTTTTATTTTTTATTTTCAAAGTTTAAAAAATGGCCAAAAAATTTTCTTTTCAATTACGAGCCTGTTTTTTATTTTAATAAAAAATATATTTAATAACACCAGTTATTCTTTCAGATCAATGACAAATCACTTGTTAGTCCCAGTAGTCCCTACCTCACCAGGACATAGGCTATATGCTTAATGTTAATACTTTTGATCAACAAATTAAACCAGATGTGACTAATTGCACATGACAGCAAAATGCGATGAGAGACTGTCGAATATATCTCCAACTCGTCAAAAATACAAGCAGATGATCTGGTTTGTGTAGAAAGCATTTTTATCAACAATTTACAAGAAGAAACGTAACCCTGCATTCAGCATAATACCTAATCCGTAGCACTACCGTGACGATCGCCGCAGTTTGGTCATATTTACTTTTCATGTTTCGAACATAGTTTTCCGAAAAAAATTATACCTTCTCGTCAGACAACTCTTTAGTACATTGACTTGTTCTCTAGTGTATTTTTCTACGTCTCTGTGGTTAATTATCGACACATTTTTAAGATTTATTATCCAGCTTGGACTCGAAAGACCGGCCATTTAGTATGCAAATTTCCGCTTTGTTTATCGCAGTGAGCCTCGCTTTGGATTTTAATGTCCGCCGCGTGAGTTAGGAGGCACAGAACAGTTCTCAAAACCCACATCACTTGATTTGTCACCTTTTCTTCACTCTGTCAAAAACAGGATGCAAAGAATGACGTGTTTTCAGTTATTTCACATAAAAAGCCCTGCAGATGAGCGCAGAAACTACTCTCTCTTGTATTTTTGACCCTTTCAATCCCACTGAAAACCAAGCTAGTCTAAGAAAAATAGGGGCAAAAAAGTGCAAAATCGGCACTTTTCACCCCCAAAACAGCACTTCCCTGCCGATGCACAACTAAAACCAACATATCGGTGAAACATTAAGACCACTGGAGACAAGAATTGCTGAGCATAAGAGGTGTTGTAGAGAAGGTAGTACCTCATCAGGAGTAGCAGAACACGTGGTCGAAACAACACAACATCAAGTGGAATAACATCCGAATACTTGACAGTGAAACAGGTTGGATCAAGAAAAAGATCAAGGAAGCCATGTAAATGAAAGTACAAGGCAATGTCTTCTGTCAGCCAAGCAAACAACCAAGTGACACCTGGCTTAGTCTACTTAGGAAGGTTCAAGTATAATAAAATTCCCCCTAAGTAATTGGATGACTCCAATAGTTGTAATACACCACCACCTCAGAGCGGTTTTAGGAAGTCACAGCACAGATCGTCTAAACGCACTTGGAAACGTACACACATTTCGAAAAATCGAGAAAATTTGTAAAGCGAAGCTTTTGCGGAGCGTATTAATTTACTGGATTTTTAAATTCAGTAAGTCAATTTTGCGACTGCAAAACCATATTTTTTCCAGAGGCCCCTCTCAGGCAAAGGATAACGGAGACGACTGTCGCCTTTTTTCTCGAATTGTACATCACTTCAGAAAAATTCATGACCTGACAGATATCATCAATTGCTGCACATTTCTTGATTTTTGAAAAGATAGACATTTTCACATAGAGAGGCCATTGATGACATTCAAGTGACCACAGGTTTTATATTTCTATTGGCAAATTCTTAAGGGTAAGCTCACGGAGAGAGGACCCAATGTTGGATTCGGCTACGTCTATTTTCCTGTTTTTGTGAAATCGTGCAACCAACTTTCATGTTGAAGAAGGTCACTTCCTGCACCGTCCACGGTCTGACCACACGACGGTGGAATGAACTGTCACTCTTTCCAAGCTTAATGATGTTTAGCTTTTCATTATTAAGGTGTGCCATTTCAGACGAGACCCTCTCTCGGTGGAGCAGTTCGGAGAAATGTCCTTTTGTCCTCTTCACATGTAAATCCGACACTGCCAAGTATTCACGAGGGAAGTTGTGATACGAAATTCATCAAAAAAAAACAAAAACAAAAACGCAAAACATTCATGCACAGCACTGCAGTATCAAGACATTCGACCCAAACAACCAAAAAATTTTGAAAAAATACAATAGGATTGACCGCCATCGTAAGGGAGTCAGGAATTTTAAAGAACGTGAAGACCGTTGTTTGTTAATTACACAAAAGGACTATTTCCGATGGTTAGAATGTTACTGTTTCCCATATTATCTCAAGAACAGTATCTCTTTTGAAGATGGTTACTATGAGTTGTTTGTAAGAAATTCCAACATGTGGAAAACACTGCTGTCGAGGCTACCATTGGGGTGACCGTGTACATGTCGAACGAGTGTACCCAAATATTCGCAATAATAAACAAATTAAACAAATATTTCAGCGTTTTTTTTTGAGGTCAAGTTAAATTCGTGAATCGTTATAGATACCTCGGAAAGACCAAAAGTACACCTCACTATGAATGCCCAATCCCCATATTTCCCCGGTTACCCGTCAAAAGTCTGCGAGCATGCATGCGGAAATTGCTTATAACATTCCGTTGTGACTAACAAATTCGTTGGTTTCTGATATACATGTTTATGTATCTACGAAAACCGACAGGTTAACAAGTGATTTTTGGCAATTAGAAGCTAATCTTTTAAGAAATGATGACGATTCAGGGAATTAAGTTGAAGCCTGAATATGGAAAAAACTATAATCCTATCCCCAAATAGTAAAGTGCACTTGGACGCGTTTTGCCTAGTATCTAAAATAACTCTCAAACACATTGATGAAATTTGGACACTTTCCAAAAAAATTACTCAAAATTCAAATGACAATAAATGCATTGCTTTTTGACTTCGGTACAAGATTTGCTGTTTAAAGTCACTAACAGGATATTAAATCAAGGTAAACGCATTGCTCATGGATTTGATTGTTGATTTCTGATTTACATGTTTATGTATCTACGAAAAGTGGACTGATTGAGAGATGATTTTTTGACAATTAGAAGCTAATTTTGTAAGAAATGACAATACTTCAATGCATTTAATTGCAAACCGACATTGAGAAAATTCGACATATCATCAGATCCCCAAATATAAAAGTACACTAAACGATTTTTGTCTATGTGAAATAAGTCTTAAGGAAATTGATGAATTTCAGACAACTCAAACTCAAACTCAACAATGTGTCCTAAAATGTTCTCACAATGCAAATGACAATAAATTGTTTATTGGCTTAGGAACTAGATTACTGGTTTTAAGTTTACAAACCGTAGATGAAAAACGAAGTTTAGGTACTTAAATAAATAAAGTCAAACTTATTGGTCATCACCTTGGAAAGGTTGTCTTTGAACTTCCTCAATGTTTTTGGATTCCAGTAGTATTGCGCAATGAATTTTTGTTCTTCAAAACTGAATCGTTTGATTGCATTTCCCGTGCATACTACACACAGAGCATTCGCGCATTCAGCCTGAAATTAAGGGGGGCTCGAATTTTTGAGGATGTGGACCTTTTTTACTAAAGAAAAAAAAACGAATACAGGGTTCGTTCAGGGCTATGAATTGTGCATACGCCGTAACCTGCCTTTTTAGTGGACTTTTGTCTCGTTTTTCTCGGATATTTTGTTTCTCTTAAGCGGACCTTTTTGCCCACATTTCCATCGAGCCCCCCGAGCTCCGAGCAGCCCCCCCCCAGGTGCGCGCATGCACGGAGGACGTCATGACAGGCACACCCATGTTAAAAATAAGGTGTAACCATGCAATAGGCCTGCTTAGAATCTCAGTTACCCACGGGAACTAAATTTGAACCCCAAACGTTGAAGTGTGTACATTTTTGGGACACTCTCTGTATCATTTCTTCAGCAACCAGAAACTGGACTACAGCCTGTGTTTCATCAAGGGATTCTGAAACGGCCACAAAGGCCCTCATATCAGGCTCCTTGGGACCAGATTTTTCCAAAGAACCCCCATAATAAAATGAAGTTTTCCCGAAAATGGATCGTAATAAATGGAACCTTGACCTCCGACCCAGCTATAGTTACTTCAGGCAGCTCCCAGCTACCCGTCAGTGCGCTCGGGGCCTAGACGCATTATTACTCTCCGTGAATTTTTGTTGGTTTGTTGGTTCACGGTTACTCAAATCCTGATTGCTTTATCCCTGGTATTACCCCCACCTATGGCGGACGTGGGGGTGGGGTTCGGTACAAATATGGTGACATCCAGAGAACGGGGTTGGGGGCGTGACGATAGCAAGGGGGTAGGTTGGCGAAGTCAAATTAGTTTGTGCCCCCCAATAGTTTTTTCCTTCCTACAGGCCTGCGTCTGAGGAAAGTGCTGCGTCAAATAACTGCAAAGAGTTACAAGACGAGACACGATGGCAAAGCCTTCAGAAATGCGACGGAAATGCACTGCAAAGGGGAAAACTATGAGAATAATCAAGTCCGGCTTCCCACACTTGGTTGGTGACACGATTTTGGAAAAACGCGAGCATGCTAAAAAGCATGCGCAACACTTCCGTCGATTCATTACTTGTGAGCCTCGTGGGAGTAAAGAAATGATTGGCTGTTTGCTCACTCAACCCGATATCGATTCCGGGGCGGACGTCGGAGTGATTTTCATGGATGCTTCTATGTTCCAGGACATGTGTGGGTCAGGAACCCTGACGGTGGCCGGGTACGCAGTCGACAAGCACCTGGTCAAGCCTTCCCCTCCTCTCACCACCTTCACAATTCAGGCAACCTTTGGACCGATGATCGCGACGGTCCACGTGGATTCCAGCGGGAAAACGGGTGCATCAAGTTTTACAAGTGTTCCGTCGTTTGTTTACAAGACAGGTACAGACTTTGATTCGGCATCAGTGCCTATATATTCACGTAAACTACAGTATTACTTTGTAAGTGGATTGTCAGGGCGGATCCAGGATTTTGAGTTAGGGGGGCCAGTGCAGAGTATTAGCCAGGATTTTTACCCGTCAAACATTCGGACCCCTGTACTGCCAAAGGGAATCTGGGAGAATTTTAGGAGGGGGGCATGGCCCCCTTGACCCCCTCTAAATCCGCCACTGATTATACCATGGCCTTTAGAAAGGTGAAATCTTTGGGTGGAGACGGGTGAGCGCCGGAGCCTGGGTAAGGTCGCTGGCCGGATCAAAATGGTTAAAATTCTACGCCGATTACTGTATAGGCTTCATGGAAGGATAGTCAACATTACTGCCGCCCCCCTCGTCGTCTTGCCGTAATTCTTAATACAGCACTGACGTCTCACTGCTCTTAAAGTGGCAAAAACAGACTAAATTGCACAATTCAAAGTTGTTGTCTGCTACTGAAACAGAAATAAAATTGTTCACCAGGGCACAGTCGCATAAGTTATACGCTGCATAGCAACAATGACGTCGCATTATCACGCGCCACGTTGTTATTCAGTGTTGAAAAATGCACCTGACATCATGCAACAATCAAACTTATCCAGCGTATAATTTTGAAGTTTTATGCAACCCAGCCCAAGTATTTTTACGCTTTGCTCGAACTTCTGTTGCTGTCAAAGCATGTTTTTCTATTAATTTCAAATTTCGAGAAAACAATCTGTCAACTGTTCGACACTTCCTGAATTTTCTCTCGCACGGCAAAGCACATCTCCTATTTTGGTATGGCAAGACATTTCTCTGAAATGGATATGTTATCTTTGACCTTTAACGCAACAATTGCGATTTCAAGCTGTAGCCAGTCCGACTTCTTTGCGCTTATGAGCGCATATATGTTATTAAGGGCGGAGAAGTTATTTTAAAACTTTTTTGGATGAATGAGTTTTTATTTCGCCTGTGTTTCAAAAAATAGTGAATTTTACGATTTGTTTTAGAGATTCTTACAATATTCAAAGTAAATAACTCTCACGTTAGCATCCTCAAGAAGTAAATAAGCCACGGTCTGTTTAAAATATTATTTTTTACCAGTTTTCGCGTTCCATTCCTCTTTAAGCCTAAAGACAGGCCTACCGCTGGGATAAGGTTCATTTTCTGATTACGATTCCTATTATCTTCGATTCTTTAAATCCTGAATAGCAAACAACCACCAAAATCGAAATTTACAGTGAAAGATCAATGATAGTACCACCGGCCGTTCGTGCCCTTCTGGTCGAACTGTGGAACACTGGGTTTTGGAACAAAGTAGGATACTAAAGATACTTAGAACACAAGCTAAAATAATGGCTAGCTAGAGGGGCTGCCATCCTAGGGTAGGGAATGAGGTCGGACTTCCACATCTTTTTACAATCACTTGAACTGCATTTCCTTCAAAATACGAAATCATTTTTGTGTCATACACTAAGTACTCTATCCTTTTTTGAGAAAACTAGTTCTCAAAAATGCCTCAAGTACGACATTCCACACCTAGCAACACAGCTATTTGATGTCTGGGTTCATTGGCTATAAACCTGAAAGTTGAACACTGACTGTTAAGTACTGAACGAAGTTAATGGACTGATTATGACAATTGACCATTTTAAAAAATAATAAATACAATAAAAAATCATACCTCCCATTATCGTTGACAAAATATCTATTCATAACCTACTAACATTCACTTATACTTAAAACAATATAATGAAAATTATTATTGGGATCGTTGTTTCGCTTGCTCATAAAATTGATTTTCTGTGGTCTCCTATACCCTCCCCTCCCCTCCCCTCCAAAGCCTTCGCCTCCTCTCCTATCCTCTCCTCCTCTCCCTTCCCCCCCGTCTTCTCTCCTGTCCTCTCCCTTTGCCTTCCGTCCTCTCCAGTCCAACCCTCTTTTCTCCTCTCCCGCCCCATCCCATCCTATCCTAAAATAAATTTAATTCTATCAAAAAATCGCGTTTGTCTCAAATAATACTTTCCTGTTCCAGATGTTGAAGTTGACGTTCCTACCTATGGACCCCTCCGTGTTGATCTCAGTTTTGGTGGAGCGTTTTATGCCATACTACCTGCTTCGGACGTGCACCTGAACTCATCACCTGTAGAGGAACTTACTAGGGCTTCTGGAACCATTTCTTGTAAGTATTTGGACGGGGACCTCTTAATCGTCCAGGCATACGTGCTACGAATGTGACTGCTGCACTCTAAAACAACCAGTCCAAACTCTGTGTTACCTACGCACACACTCACTGTATTCAAAACCAAATGTAGGTCCTGAAATAATTAGTGTCACTCCTAACATTTAGAGGGTTCTAAACTATATTTGACTTGAGCGTCCCTGTTGTTGCAAGCTGTAAAGTGTACTTTTGGTTCTTGCGCCCAGGCACCAACGCAGTTGTAAAGTTAATGGTTTCGGCTAGCTCGTGGATCTGCTGTAAACGTAAAGCAGACAACTTGGTAAGGTATAGTATTTATTCAGTATGCAGTCTCCAAATGAAATAAAACGATAACCCTGCAACGCTGACTAATTGATGAACTCGTCTTCGGAGGAGTGAATTGAAGTTTTCAGTCTACCCGCTCCATTGGTCTATTTTATTGCGCACGCCCGCCCACTTTGATCAAGGGTAACACACAACTGCATCGCGCTACAAGATTTTTTGCAGGCTTCGGTTTCTGCCGCTGTTAGTTGCCCAAAAGTACTGCTAGTTTTTATGACAGTCTCTACTTTTCTAATTTATTAGTTGACTCACTTGGTTATAATTCTCATTGGCATTCGTTCTCACATTTTGAAATTGAGTGTCATTACAAATCATTCAGTGTTTGGTCAATTCATACAGTGGAATCTATGTGCAATTTTATCTTTTTCATAACTTTTTGACAAAAATTCGTGAACACAAGGTCACGCTTTCAATTTTAACGACAGTTTATGAGTCAGGAGAAGCTCGATTCGTTCGTTCCAAGTTCACTGCACCTCCCAGTTAGCTAAGATTAGATTTAGAAAACAATATTTTTGCTATATGTAAGGATTATTGTGAAACAATCGCCTAGGAAACTAGACATTCTCCCCTTTCTCCCTCTCGCAGGTGCCGTGAGGTCACAAATCAAGCTACAACACCCCACCCCCCTTGGACTATTCGTATCTTCTCGGTACGACACTGACCGACGGGAACGACGACTTCAGCGAACATCCGACAGTACATTTTGTTGCCACGTCTGATCACCTGGAGTTTAGTAAAGTTACGGAAAATCTTGGAAATGCGGATTAGAAAGGTGCAATGATCCTTGGTGTTTTCCGTCAAAAACGAGAACAGCCTTATATGCCAGTGGTCAGTGGGTCACCGTGACCGTCTATTTGAATTTGGACATATCCTGACGTGATGGTAAGATCGCAACAAGCAGGTGGTTTCCAAGTGCCAATGCACCCTCGTGGAAAAGCTAAAGCAACTGTAGTCCTAGTACACGAGTTTGTGACATGATGTTGTGAAAGCGGAAGTTTCCCCCAAAGTAGGGCAAATTTTAAGTGCATCGTCACGATTGTACGTCGTATTTTTGTCACTTTCCATATTTCTTGAGACAATTACTGCTCAGTTTAACTGTACGCTGTTCTGTTTTGACTTACATTTATGAGATTCGAAAATAAAAGCACGGATTTACTGTAAACCAAAACAATTGTTGTGCTGTAGTAACATTGCGAGATGTGGGCACGGTGGAACCCACGCTTACCATCTGCATTGTGACTCTCAAGCCGTGTAAGCTTGTGAAACATGCCAGTTTTATGTTAAGCTAATTGGTCTGTGGATTGACTCCCCATTGACTGTCGAAAAAAGAACCAGATATTTCGAACAGATGAGAATATCACTTATTCTTACTGTGAACTTTGCCTTAACGTCATATTTTTGTTGTTTTGATAAAATGTTTGGGGATAAAGGCGTTCTTATCGCCTTGAAAGCTGACATCTGTGCGTGCACATTGGGTTAAAATATCCAACTAATTACACAATTTTAACTCTTCAACTAAAATCAGCAGAGTGATTGTCACATGAACAGTAATTACTCCAGGTACGGGCAAAATACTGGCCCAGAGATGGCGCTGTACTAGTACCAGCTTGATACCGCCCTATTGACCCTCAGGCTGCTTAAGTCCAACGCATGCTTACTGGAAGCAGATATTCTATAGAAGATGAAGTAAGATTTCTCACCGCAACACAAGTGTTTTTCGGTTACGAAACGCAAAGGTTCCGGAGGGCAACATCCTTTGTTCAGTGTCTTCAATTTGGACACAGTGTAGTGTGAACATTTAGGCCTACCACCTAAAACTGTTTCTGCTTCACGTATCACGGTCGCCATGTGGATCAGGCCCTACTGCTCGCGCAGCCCTGTTATATTTCAAGAAGTTGGCTCTCAACCAAACTAGAATGTTTGAAAGTGCCAGTACGCATTCACAGTTCTCTGCTACCCCCCGTAGCCGTCAACATTGAAATAGGAGGGCGTGCTTACTACACAGGTACCGCGACCTTCACCTTGGAGGAGGGTGACAAGTTGGGTCAAGGTTATCTTGCTGGAATGGTCGAAAAATGAACTTTATGACCACAGCTGTTAAAAAAGATGCAAAGCGACAGCAAACAGGAATACCTGGGCTAAGTTCCCTAGACGCAAGAATTTCGCGATTGATGCTAGTGTTGTCACGTGCTTCGCTTCTCATGCATGGCGAGATCTCGCGAAGAGACGTTTTTCAGAGTGTAAATTGTATCTGCGGAACGAACACCTGACTTTGTCTTTTGAAGTATTCATATTAGTGGATGCTGGCAGGTGCTGAGCTTTGTGTTTCAGAGAGAGAGCTTACAAAGCACCATGTTCTTGACACAATACGAGAAAGTTATAAATTTTTATTGGATTCACTATTGAGTATTTCTCGAACTGGGACCACGTGGTCTTGAGAACTGTAGGGAGAGGTACGCGGATTTTGTAAAGCATGCCGCCTTGTCTGGTTTAATTATTTCCTCTCCATCGTCGTGACCTTCGGTTTTCTCCTGCCAGTTCCGCCACACGTAGCCTTGCGATACAAACTTTGATGTGCTTCCGCTCATCTAGCATACAGAAGTCGGTGATCGGGCAATAACCTGTTTAACACGATTTTTGCATTTTTGAAAAAATACAAGTATGAAGCATAAATAAAGAATCCTACACGAGTCTCAGGTTTATGAAATGAGCAAAACCTCTTGGGTATTTCATCAAAATCCCGAGGCTTGCCTTTTTTGCCTTTGTGATTCGCCCATGTGATATCAAAAAAATTACGTACTAGATGTTATTAACCTGTCGTGCCGTAAAACATTCCAGGTCAGTCACGCGAGAAAAAAGTATAAGTAAAACGAGCCAGATCTCACCATTTCCTCTGGTATCCGCTCGATTGTTTGTGCAGCCTTGACATAACCTCGACCTCAGAAGCAAGGAAAGCCATTAGAAACGTTCCTGGATGTTTCCGTCGACTGGAATAGTCACATACCGAAATACTAACAGCACCTACTCTGATTCTGAAATATTATTCACATTGCTGCTCACCAATAGGCAACCTTCCCATAGTTGCACACTGCGCTTTGTTTATCACAATTTTACGTTTATCATAATTTTACGTGTTACAAAAGGTAACACTGTCGAATGTTGTTTAAAGGCGAATGCCACCCGATTTAATTAGTCTTTTTTGCCGTCTTAATCGGTCTATTTCCACATCGCCTCGCATACGGTCGACCTTACCTTGCCAAGAGGTGTCGCGTTAACCTGTGAGGAAGGTGAGAAACGACGCTAGCGACGTCAGTGATTCATATGCAGAGTGAATGCCGCTATGTTGCGGTGTATCGTTCCCGCTTGTCCGAACTAAGCAGCCGCGAGGAAAGAAAGTATATCGTTTTTTACTTCCTCGAGAGTCCGAAATGCTTAGGAAGTGGCTCATGGTAGTGAAGAATGAAATGTACGCTGTAAATAGCAAGTATGAGGCCGCCGAAACATCTCCGTGTCTGTGGCCTGCAGACGACGTCGACAGTGCCTCACGAATGCCGGCTTACCAAATAACTCCATACTTTCCGTTGTCTGAGCTTGTTCACGGAGCCTCTCTAGTATTTCTTCATCACTGTATTCCTGTTCGAATTGATAGCCTGTAAAA
>NMRA01000160.1:278220-299707 GCA_002633005.1 Phoronis australis
TACGGTGTGTCCAAATACCAATAAATCCCTAAGAGCGAAATAAAACAACACGTTTTTGTAAGAACTCGGTGTATTTTTAAGGGTTTTACATCGAAGTTTGATGATTTATTGGTGCTTAACGATGACTCCAAGCGATAAGCTGACACCAGTAACCCGTGTTGTGAACTGCTGAACAGAATGCGTGTGAAACCGATGACGTAATTGGATAATTTCAACACCTCCGTCTGCCGTCAGGTGTAACGCAACCGCACGTGTCGTTATGGAGTAGAACTACTCGATCTAAATTGATACAAATTAGGTTGTTTTTTGGGTGGCATGCTCCTTTAACATGGCTTCTCATTTGTAAAAGTAATGGAACCGACGTCACAACATTCAGTCATCTCCATTGGTTGAAATCTGGGAAACCCCTTTAAGTTTACAGTAACCAAATATGGAGACCACCTTTTACTTGAATAGTTGCATTTTATTAAAACGGACAGTGATCGAACTAACAAAAATCAAGACAACCCCGATCAAGTGGCTTTTAAGCCCAAACAAGTGCAGTGCTTACAGCCGTGTGCAAGTGATGGTGATGTTATCGTATGCTTCCGACCAAGGCATGCGAATTGATTCCCACACACGGAATTCCGTGTGTCGTTCATCATGTTTCTACAGGGCCACTTTTCAATATAGGTGGCGCTGTGTCAGAGGGTAAGATGTAGCCGTAGGCATTCACTTTCTTGCTTCAGTACGCATGTTGGTTTTTTTCTTCAGGCTGTCCTCTAGCAGGGACTTGCTGGTTCCCTGTGAGCCCGCTAAGGGGTAGAGAACACGCAGGTATAATTTTCCTCGGGAAATTTTTTTACACCGGCGCTTTTGATTGGCTTGTCTTATTCTCAACTGGTAGCGCTTTACGTAAACAAAATGGCATGACTCATAGAGGAAGTGTAAATGTGGGTTTTGTTTGTGGTCTGTTGTACAAACAAATAGGTGCTAATTTATGTTAAAGAAATGTGAATCAAAAAATTCTGGTTGTGCCTTTTTGGAGTCTATTTTTCTACTGTCGCTGACTTTTGTTTACGTTGCTGTCCTGTATTCACACAGTATGAATAACACACCGGTTAAATCGGCCAGATGGGTGTGTATTGTACCTGTACGTCAAGCACGCGGCTATTAAACGTTACTGCAGAAACGAAATATTTACAGTCACGCCACTGACAAGGCTAAAATTTGTTCATAGTCAGCCATTTTCTTTCTTGTTGTAAAGCTAACCAGTGACTGCCGAGGTTACGTGAACCAGTAATAAAACGCGTGCCACTGAATGATACCCACGTGTTCTTTACCACCTACCGGACACGCAGGGAACCAGCGAGCAGCAGAGACCGTCTTTGCCACATGTTAATCATGGCTCGTGAAGCGAAAACGGTCTGTGAGGTGATTCGCCGCCAAGCCGATCTCGCCACCTTGTTACAACTGGACAAAATGGCGCCCGCACACTACGACCAGCCTAGACAGCAGTAATTCTAATATGCTGCGCTACTGACAAGCTATTATGGCGATTACTATGATTTATATGTTCAACATTTCATGTTTCGGACAAGGGTGACCGGTTTGCTAACATTGTTGTAAACGTTTCTACTTGAATTGCGCTGCATAAGCAAAAGAAAATTTGAGGTCACTGAAATATTATTTAAACCTAACCCTAAATATTTATGGTTTTCCTCGACCTTCTATCATTACTTGAGGCGGATAGGTGTTTCGGTAAACAATTTACTTTTTCGACTTTCGGGGTTCGCTCATGAAAGTTTCAAAAATGTTTCGAGTCGCGCGCTTATTCACTTCTAGCACACTGGTGGCGCTGCAAAAGATGGTTGTTGTGCATTGTTTTTTAGGACAATATGCCTCGTTTTAGCATCAATTTCAACAACGCTAACGTAAAAGTGCATGTGTTCTAAACATGCATAACCAATTGTAGTTTGGACACAAAACCTCGTTTTCAAGCATAATGGCGAATTCGTGCAAGCAGTGAGTAGTACAATCAGGTCGCGCGAGGGCAAATTCAAAAACTGGATTTCATTTTACGCCTTCTCCACCAAATTCTTCTGCATGGAGATACAGCGTGTATATAACTATTGACAATTTACTATTTATACTGAGTGACGTTTAAATTCTTTAATTAAAACAAACAGCGCAGAATTCCTTGTTTCTTGATTAATTAGTCGTCCGTGGCGCAACTAACATATAGAACTGTCAGTAGGCACTTTCTTTCATTCAGCGCATTTTGCACGCAAAAAGTACAGTAACTGCTACCATTGTTCTACGCATTTTTTGTTTTTATTAGATGCTATTCGTCAGTATTTTGCGTTTAGTACACCCTTTTGTGCATCACTAAGTAAAAAATTATTTTAGACCGACCGTCCTTTTTGTTTTTCCTCGTCCTGCCTTCACTCCTGTCGGAGATGGGTAGGTAGGCAGGTAGCCAGGTGTAAAACTTTACATTATCCACTTTTGGTGAAGCTACCCGCCATCTTTAAACATCTCGACACTGACAGCTATTCTCGCATTCATGATCATTAGACACGATCCATAAATTTCAATTCTGAATGCACATTTAGGTAATGCTTCAGTATTGTTGATCAAACCGAAACAAAAAAGAGTCACTGCAAATGAAATGGATGAAGAGTGATATGAATAAATAGTTGGCTCACGGCAGCAGAGTGGTCCTGTGAATTTTGTCATTGATGTTGTTGCTATGCAACTGAGAGTCTAGCTCCATCCTGTGTAAATACACGGCCTTGTTTGAACCTTGCATTGCACCAATATGACGCATAAATTGCTAAGCCACAACATACAAATTTCCGAGAATGAATTCGTGCATTTCAAAACCGGAAGCGGACGTGTCCCGCCATAACACATAATCGACTAACCAAACAAATTCACTGGCGTTGAATGGTCAATGTTTTCCAGGAGATGTGTGTGAGTGTATCTTGTTTAATTGATAAACATGTATCTATGTACGTACGTATGTATGTACGTATGTATGTATGCATGCATGTANTGGATGAAGAGTGATATGAATAAATAGTTGGCTCACAGCAGAGTGGTCCTGTGAATTTTGTCATTGATGTTGTTGCTATGCAACTGAGAGTCTAGCTCCATCCTGTGTAAATACACGGCCTTGTTTGAACCTTGCATTGCACCAATATGACGCATAAATTGCTAAGCCACAACATACAAATTTCCGAGAATGAATTCGTGCATTTCAAAACCGGAAGCGGACGTGTCCCGCCATAACACATAATCGACTAACCAAACAAATTCACTGGCGTTGAATGGTCAATGTTTTCCAGGAGATGTGTGTGAGTGTATCTTGTTTAATTGATAAACATGTATCTATGTACGTACGTATGTATGTACGTATGTATGTATGCATGCATGTATGTATGTACGTATGGATGTATGCATATTGGAATCACAATAAATTGATAGCAGCTCTCCTTTTAGCCAAACTTGGTGGAAGACTTGACACGCGGTCTGCTTATAATTTTAATGGAAACTCATTCAAACTCCCCGATAGTGCAGTAAACAAACAAGACTGTCGTGTCTTCAACCAATTTTGCGTAAATCTGTATTATTATGCTTGCTTTTTCAGTGATCAATTTATTTTAAAGCCTGCTCAGTGAGTGTTCCACTGAAATAAGCCTTGACCACGGAATTCGTTTGGATCAATTTAGCATATTTAATTTACTACTAAAGGTAATTTGAAACTTATTAGTTAATTCTTATACACACAAAATTTATAACAAATTTTCAAACCGGAAGTTTTACGATACGAGGAAGTCACACAATGCAGAGACTGTGTTGCACTAGTTTTCATATCTTTTTCTACCTTTTTATATCTGTTTATTGGCCAAGTGTTGGTACTGTAAATCGGAACGCGTCTCGGTTATTAAATAAAGCAAGCCAAACTGACCAAAAAGCCTTCAAAAGGTTACGCGCCCTTTAACATACCTACGATATATCCCTATCCAAACTGATCAAAAAACCTTTAAAGGTTGAAAATCATAAGATGAATGATCTCACCATAGCCTACCTGACAAGATGATGGCCTACTGGAGGCTACCACGCCTCATATCACAGTTCTACAAAAGATGGCACTGGCGACGTTGATGTTACAGTGACGATTACGACCGCCTTGTCACCTTTGGTAACCTAGCTTTATGACGTCAAATGAACTCATACAGCTAGATAACCAAAGACAAAAGTGATGGGTCAGTGTTCACACTCCGGTCACGTGGAAAAATTGTTGTAGTTATAGATCAATTCCATGAGAATTTTTACTTTTCTTTTGTTTTCACTTCTGCCAGTCTGAAGATCCGAAAGTAATTTTTTTGTGCTCCCTTGTAGCCATCATTGTGCATATATCAACGCCTCACTGCAGGTGGCGCAAATTGTAATAAATCTAGCAGTTAGGCATAGTGCCGAATCCTGCCGTAGAATCACGTAGTCCGGTGCTGTAATCGCGTAAAATTAGAAAACCTCGCATTAAAAAAGAAATTTCCTGTACGCAAACTATTGTCTATAAAATGCAAAATAGATGACCGATTTGATAAGTTTCTATGCTTAGTATGCGCTCTGCGTGTAGGCGTATGTAGCAGTGATTTGGTTGTTATTGATTTATTCAACGCCATGTTTTTACAGCATCTTGATTAAAAAGTTTGTTTTCGAAACGCTTACGTTGAAACTGGATTACAAGCAACTGTACAATACGTTGGTTGAACTTGCACAAACACCAGCCTGTAAATTGACTATGTGATTAAATTCATGCGGGTTCTACACCGTTCATATGTTAAGCGTATGATGGATGGGTTGGCAATATCAGTCATGATACATCGCTCCGTTGGTTGCTTTTTGTTCTATCCGTATTTTATACATGACCTCCTGTACTGAACCAGACGGTGTGAGGAAGTTTCCCGCCAACTTCACAGGACGTCATTAAAAAGGCCCATTACTGTGTTATTGTTGACTCTCTCAATGGTTCACCATGGCTGGTGTTAAGTAGCAGATGAATATATCCGGTTGCGTTTGGTACAACGAATTAACCAAAGCATGAGAAAACATCTGACAAATATTGTCAAGATTTTACCATGCTCATTGAGTTAAACGAATGGGTGTTTTGTCCAAATGGATCTGCTCTTAAAACATGTCTGCCGAGAAATTAAGATATTATATCGAGGTGTTGAATATCAAGCTCATGTTTTACGAGGGAAACTGACAAAAGTTCCACAGCTAACGCAACTGTACACCATGCCTTTCCCACTTGTTGAATAAGAAAACTGTGGCATTTAAAAATAGCCTCTTTCTCAAACGAATGTTTGATCACGCCAACATGGCCAAATACATGATACGACGGTCGACAAAGTATTCTTCTCTTCAAATCTGTGAATGTCTTACGTCGAGAGTTAGGAACATATGTCGAACAAAAACAACACGAAACAAGTGTTATAGTTAAAATAAAAAGTTCTTCATTCTATCAATAAATTATTGCAGTTTTTAAGGTACACCAAAACGTGCTTACACTGCCAATGATAATCACTGCGTTGTTTATTGACTTAGGACTAGATTAGTATAAATTCATAAAGAGGTAATCGAAAAGGATTGAAGTTTTTAAACGAAAATTAATGGCACATTGCATATACGTTTACAAATATATGAATTTACAATCACCACTTTCCAAACACAGGCGATGACGCGAAGCAGTGGACTCAACCGCATTACCAATCATTGTCTTTCATTTTCGTCGTTCAACTCATCGACTGTTTTAGAAATTCCAGTTGCTTTGCAAGAAAAAAATTCATTCTCCAAAACAGAGTCGTTTGCCTACAGAGCACGTGACGGCTCACGCACCTGCTTTCACACAAAGTTGCAACCATAAGGTAAGCCGGGCGCACAGTTTGAAGCACAAAAACTGAAGTTGAGCTCCTAACGTTGCACTGAAGTATGAGTACATTTTTGTAACCCTATAGAAAGTGGAAAAAAATACTTATAACTTGATGACTAAGTTGTTTAAAGTTTTACCTTGTTATTTAAATAATTGTGGTTATATCATGTAACCGCTTTTTTCTTACTTTTTGTCATTTCATTGCTTCCAAAAACACCATATGCGTTGGTTGCAAGACGACCCACGAACAGGACGACTACCGTATGTTCACGTATTTAAACCTATCCGCCTATATCCGAAATAATGTTTTTCATAGAAAAATACCCGCGTGTTTCCTATATAGGCGCTTGTGCCTAAGCCTGCCTAAGAGTTGCAGGCGGCTACTCCTTGTACATATGTGTGTGTGCGTGTGCGTGTGCGTGTGCGTGTGCGCGCGCGCGTGTTTAACTGGTTTTATTTTGAGTATATTTTGTCTGATTTAGTTCTTTTCGTTAAAGATAATTTTTCTTTCACATTACAATCTTAGAGCAGAGGATGAGTTCCGTCTGTCGAAAGATATCACTGAAACATAAACATTGCGTAACTTTCAGCCCTGTTTGTGTTTACCTAATTTTTCTATTAACTTCAAAAAAATTAAAAGGGGCGGGGTTTCCGCGGAAACCACATTATATATGGCGACAATTCATCAATCAGCCAGCCGTCACTCTCTGCGGCGGCCATTTTAGGTGGTGGATCTCCAAAAATAAAATTAAACTAAAAAATTCATATCAAATTAGTTAAGTTTGAAAATGTTTCAGTAGAGTTGTGTTGAATGAGCATTATTTGGGCTTAAGTTTTGACTGAACTAACATGCGCTAAATTCCTTTTCATGAAATTTAAAAAAAAAACGAAGAGGAAGGAGTATCTTTAAAACAGCTAATGAATAATTTCAAAATTTTATTCTCTGGTTTTACTCAAGTGCTTCGTATATAAGCGCAGGTTCACTTACAGGTAATCTGGGGTTTGTTTCATGAATGTGACTTAAACAGAAGTTTAGCCTTACGCTACACTCAACTGTTTCAGAGAATTAATTAAATCTCGCTTGAGCACAAGTGCGAAGTCTCTGAGAATAAACTCACAACTGCTGTTACTGAGATAACTTCTATTAACTTTTTGTCTACAGATGCGCTCATAATTACTGTGAAGTGTGAACGTTCGACTAAATTTCCGTTTTAAATCCCAAGTCGCTTGTCATGAAACAGACCCATGGTCCTAAATACCCGGATGCAACATTGTCATTTTATAACTAAGTAAAAGGTGCGTCCAGAAAATGGACAGTTCAACAATTAACCCAACCGCCACCGGTGATGGCCTTTTTATTGACATTTCAGTCACTCCCCCAGGCGTTCCCTGAATCAATTGAAAGAAGACGTTGACATGGAAACACAAACAACTATAAATTAGTGCGTGATTAGTAATGAAAAGTACGTGAATTATTGACGATAGTAACTGCAGATAAATACAGTAAACTCTGCAGAAGTTAAATATACATGATTTATACATCGCCTAGAAACTAACAATTCATTTACTCATGCGGATTTTATAGAGCAAACCAGTTTTCTTTCAACATTGGTAGATACTATGCTGAAATATGAGCATCTAATAACTTGGGTAAATAACCTGGCTCAGAAAACAAGAAGTGTCGCTAAAAAATTTGCAATGTTCGTCTTCAATATTTCGCATATGCCAAGCGCTTTTTATTCTCGTTGCAATGAATAAAACTTAAATAAGTCAACATAATATATCATTTAAAGCCAGATTTTTTTGCAGTCGCTTTAGTAAGCGTAATATAAATTCAATTTATTATTAAGGCAGACAAAGGCTCATCAATTCACTACTTTTCTATTTTCTTTTCCATACAAAGTGTTAGTGACAGAGTGATGAAGCAAGCGTGCGTTCAGTAACTCTAGGACCTACGCTAGGACCTAGCTAAAATCTAGCCAAAGTTACGTGTTCTCATTTAAAATACACGGCAATATCTCACGTAATCTCTCGAAGTCTTACTTTTTAGCGAGGTCCTAGCGTTACTGAACGGGAGGCTGGTATTGCGTGTCCTTTGTTTTCTAACCTCTAACAAAGCTGCTGTTGTGACTGCTCTCATCGCATAGTTGACCACCACCTTAAATAAATCTCCTAAATCCACTCATTGTCTTACTTTTACTCGGACAAGCTCTTGAGACACGTGGGAGTGAAAGCCTGACAGATAAGCGGGGACTTCTCTTCAAATACAAGTCGAAGGTTTGGTTGCAATCAGTTCTTGCTTTGAGTTGCAATTCACCTTCTTTGCACTTGGTTTAACATTCTGTACCAAAATGTTCACCTGGAAGAAGTTCTGTATGTCAAAGAATGCGATTCGAAAGTTCGTTCATTTGTATGGACTATTGCTATAACATGTCATTGGTACACCGCCAGACGAGGCATTACGTATCTAAAACACGGGAAAAGGAAAATTTCTAAGGTTATTGCACTTTATCATAACCCATGCTCTTTCTCCATACTCACCAAAATCGTTGTTTTTACTCCGTGTTTCGGGTTTGACAACCGATCGAGAGCTTCTTGGATCTGAAATAATGACTGACCCAACGCTTACCAAGTCATCTTAGATGTCTCTGCTCTTCCGACTCTAACGGACGCCTCGAAACGGACCCAGCTGTTCTACTCCCAAACGCCGCTCCCACAAGCTTCCAGGTCGTTGATAGTCACGGGTGACGGGGCAGATCGACTTCGGCTCTTCAATACAACTAGACGTCCCTTTCACGAAATACAATGCGATTATTTTTACTAGATCCAGTGACACTAGCAATTCGGGACATTTCAAGGCGTGATGCAGACAATCACCTGAGCTTTAAGATTGACACAAAACAACATAAACCTAACGTGGCTTATGGACAATCAGTCACGCGCACAAATTAGTGGCCTGGAAAAATGTGCTTTTTATGCATGTCGTTGTAAACTTGTTTTTGGGAAGGGTGTGGAAAGTTTTCCATAACCTGATGAATTTGATCTCATCATTTGACTTAAAAATAATTTTCACATTCTCCAATGGTTTAGAATGATATTCAAGATTTGAATTTTGTGCTAACTTCGGACGAAGTGACTGAGTTGGAAACAATTAGATGTTCTAAGCAACGTGTATGATTTTTTTCTACTATTTTGCTCGATATTAACCATTTATTAATGTTTAGATCAAAAACATTAAGTGTTGTTTAATATTTTTAACGTTTGATTAAAATTTAATGTTACAGGTCTATCATGTCTTCTTGGCATAAAAAATTAATATCACGTTTTCCCTCCGTATTTATCGATCGGTCGCCTCTGCACTTTTGTACCTAGGTCAATTCAACGAGTATTACACTATAGGAAATTTCCATGCGATGTGCAAGACAAGAAATAGTTTTTCTGATGATCTTCGAAGTGATTGCCATTTTTGTTGATACAGTGATATGCAGTTATTTCCATTAGTCATAATTATGTACACCAAGAAATTATGCATTGGCAACTGTGCGGCGCAATTTCAACAAACCTAGTAATGTATACGTAGATCATGCTAATGCAAAAATGACGACGTTTTTTTTAATCCATTTTCGAGTATTATCATTTTCAAACTTCCAGAATCAAACTTGAAAATGAAATTATTTTCTTGTAGTTCATTGAAGTGACCTCACGCAACGCATCGTGTTCTTGAATTCTATCAACTTATTTAACAAAAAACGTAATCGCGACGACCGTTTCCATGGAAATACACAGACCCATTCTCCCAATTTCTGCAAGATGACTGTTCTTAAAGAATGTATAGTTTGTGCTCAACTTACCTGTAACCACAGAGGCTCAGTAGTTATGGCAACATAGCTAGCTATTTAATCACATTGGATATCGTTGTAGCGTATGGGTTTCAAAAGATATTTAACTGAAGCTGAAGGCTAATTTTTAACGCCTCGCATACAACTCTGTTCGCTGTTGGTATGTAGACGTAGCTTAACCTTTTACGTGCTCTTAAAACATTTTTGTGCTGTTGCTTACATTAGGACTAAAGCTCTCATGTCGTTTTTTCACCGCGTGACTCTCATCAAAAGTAAAAATACTTACACGCGGGAAAAATATTGTCGTTGACGACGGAAGTTTGCATTTTCACATACCTGTGGAAATAAACTTATCGACACAATAGACCAATGAACATATTTTGACGTCACATGGTTTGAGGACATTACACGGTTTACTAGCTGTGTGAAAAACTTATTTTAAACAAATCAAAAGACGTGCTTACCCTTCTTGAGCCGCACATTAGGGGAGCACATGCGTTCTCATAGTTGATCCGAGGATGTCTGGTCAAAAACAATTTCACTAAGGCCCGTTATCATTTAACGCCACAAAAGAACTGAGTAAGGCTGCACGCTCAACGCACTTCAATAGTTATTGGATTGATTACTCGCCAGGTAGAGTCGCCAGGCGAGTTCAGACGGTAGTACGTTATTAAATCGTCTTCGCAATCTCTAGAAATTCGCTCAATTAAACTCGCTACTTTTTCATACAAATAGTTTTAGGAAAACGATAAGAAAACGTGACTAAAAGCTCCACCACACGAGGAAATAAAAACTCCTTCTGTGTCTGCGCTCTTGCCAGTGACGTGGTTTGCTAGACGACTGAAATTATGGATGGATAAATTGGTAATTTAAAAATGATACGTTAGGCGAGGTCACCGTGGGTCATAATCACTTTCGTATATTTTCAAGCATAACCATACGTTCTAGTGAAAGGCTTTTAATGCGGGAACGACTGGAAACTCATTTAAAAATATACGCGCGTTTCGCTTACCTCAGTTAAAAGACCGGGTGAAATTTAAGAAAGGGCAGTGTTTGACAATTGGTTGGAAAACAGGTTCTGTCAGTTTGTGCTACGTCAGAAGAAAGGAAATGACACTGTGTTTTGATGAATGCATGTTTAAACGTGGATGTACTTGTTTTTTATCTAAATTTGTTCAATGTTTCGAACGACAGTGTTAAAGTTCCTTATATCATATCTGAAGTCATGGTTATGAAGTACACGTACAATTATCGCCGAATTTCCAGTTCTAGGTTTTCATGTGAACGTTTATGTATAGCGCTTTAAATCAAAGAAAGATAATTTTCATTGGCACACATGTAGTTCGGATCATCACTGCCTGTAGGCCCCGAATCTTGCCGCCCCCCTAGCTTGCTCTGATTTTCCCCGTCCCCCTCTATTTCAGTCGCCGTCAATTCTGCGCTGTCCAACCGGACCTCGCTAGATTCGTGCCATCACCGATGTTACACCGCCTCGACTGCCGTCATCACTAAGTTTGTGTAGGCCCCTATCGGACCGATCCACCGGCGAATGCCAGAATTATAAGAAATTTGTACAGCGTCGAGAGACAACTAGTTGCATGGAGATCCAACGGAAAATATAATTTACGCCGTGCAATGTGTCTGATCGTAGTGGATCAGCTCGGTAGCTAGTGAGATAAAATCGTTGAAAGCTGACGCCGAGAATAAGGCCCGTGTCGCCTCGCTGCTCGAACACCCAAATTCCTGCAGTCAAGTATTGCAAAGTGCAGGTGCGAAACTGGTGAGTGGTTTACATTCGGCTGCTCACACGCCAATTTCGTCCCACTGGTCAGCCGGAACTTTAACCTCCATCAAAATTCACCGATACATTAATTTCTTAAATTCTTTTGACAAAACACTAATTTGTAAACTCTTCTCGCCACTGATGAACAGGTATGCCTAAAATGCCCCTACCGGCGAGCCTGTGAGCCTGATATCCCTCTCACAAGGGGGTTGTGTAACCTCCCCATAAATGTTTCAGGGATTAGACGTGTAACCTAAGTTCTGACTCATCTGCGGGCTAAAATATTGGTTATTTTATGAGTGTAATAGCATCGAGGGTATTGCTTTTGTTTGTTTCCCTCACGACCTTTTTACGGATAATGAAAACCGATGCGTGGGCATCACAAAGTATAGATTTATAGGAGACGAGTCATCTAGGCTAAACGAAGACTCAACGAAATATCACTGACGTAGACTATAGCGTGCTCAACAAGCATGCATTTCATATTGGATAGATAGTAACAGGCCACTCGTATCTTGGAAAAACTAAACTTCCAGTTGCATAAAAGTTATGCGCCTTTTGGCAAGAGTGACGTCGCATTATCACGCGTCACGTTGTTATTGTTGAACAATGCACCTGACGCGCAACAATCAAACACATCCAGCGGATAACTTTTGAAGCTTTATGCAACTCAGCCCATTGCTTCTAAAATAAAGCGATCTTTATATATTGTATATCTATATCTAGTGGGAATGGGTGACCGATATCTCACAATCATTGTGTCTATGGCGTCTAACGTTCAAATCTGGAAAAGGCCAATAGCCAACACGTTTGCCGTTACTAGTGTAGTCAGTTAAGAAAAACCGGTTTACCTTTCGAAAACAGCGTCAAAGTTTGACGACTAATGAAAATTATTTCAATGCTCTTTTTAAAAGCCCGTGAGACACGTGACCTGACCCCTAGTATGACCAGCATCTTGGATTTAAATATGAATCCTCGCTATCAGCGTATATTGTACGAGACGTATGGCTAAAGCCGGAGTCGTGGTCGTCTTCGGTGACGGCATCGTTGCTAACGACGGTGTAGTCGGCAGTGGCATCGTTGACGTCGTCGCTGTCATTGGCATAGAAATCATCACCGTCAGTGTCAACTTCCTTTGTCTAGGCCAAGACGTTGTCATCTGCGTCACTGGCAGTGATAATGTAGACGGTGAGCGTTGTCGATAATGGCGCTGTGATTGGCTGCGGAGTCATTTTCCACGCTTTTGGTGTCGTTGGTTTCGAGGGTTGTCATCGGTTTCGTCGTTGGAGTCACTGACATCCGTTTCGCTGAGAGTGTCACTCCTCAGAGCTCTTTGATTTTATTTCCCCCGCAGCCATTATCTATTTAGACGCCGAATAGCATAAAATCCACTTCTCAAAAAGGAACTATGCACCTAAAATTTTGTGTTAATGTATGACACTATAGTGGACTTCATGTTCGATTTTTAGGCTACGTCGTTTGTCCGACATTTTTACGATTTCCCCAATCTAAAGAACATAGGAGCTGCTTCTCCTTCTGATACGCCTACGCTTCAGTCAGCATAATTTTTTCTACCTTACGTCTTAGTCGGCGTTCAGGGCACTGAAGGCAGACCTCAACTGTCCATGGTCGACCCTTCAACTGCCGAATAATGTACTTCAAGTGATGGTGATTCCCAGGCCAGTGGCATGAGTACTTAGCGCTACTTTTCAGAGAGTCGTTAAAAGGTCAAACTGATCTAGTGTAATCTTTTGTTGATGAAACTTCCGCTACCCTCTTATATGGCACTATGAGATGATGAGCGATAACTGGAATTTCGGGTGTGGGCAGCATCAGTACACATGTCTTGGTTTGGACGCTTGTCGTTTGTAGTATGGGAATCAGCTGGAAAAACATGTGAATCGTTTTGTTGTTTTTTTTTGACACGGGGTTATCTTGCGAACTTGCCGGGAATATATCAGTTTAGTTTGTTACTTGGCGGAATTCTTTGAATTCCGTCAAGTATGTTGATCTGACAGCAAGTTTTTTTTTGTTTGTTCGCACTCTACAGGGCGCAATTTTGGTCCAATTTTCACGAAATTTTCACACAAAGTGTAGATCAGAAATTCCTAGAAGTCTTTTGTTTTTGGTCATGATCGGATACAAAATGGCGGACGTGGCGGCCATTTTGTATCCGATTTCACAGTCAAATGCTCGTAGAGGCCTCATTTTTCGACGTACATGGCTGAAAATCAGTACGAATTTACTAGAACGCACGTGCTACAACTGTGCAGAAAATCATTGACTTCCGGTTAAAGATGGCGCAAATATTGGACGTGGCGCATGCGCACCCCGAAATATGGCTAAAAACTTTTTCTCCTGTAGGGGGCGCATTTGCAAACCAATCACTTTCAAACTGGTCACGTGTTTGTTCAGTTTAATAAGCTTTTATAAAAAATTATTGAACCGGAAGTCACTTTTAAGATGGCAGCTGTGGCGCATGTTCACACGGTTTCAATCGCTCTGGTGTCGCATTTTTCACGGGAAGAGTAAATGACGTGAATTTTTGCATGTGGATTCCTTGAAGTATGGCCTTTCAAAAAGTCTGCGAGAGCATATTTTTTTTATTGTCGCAGCAACTACAAACCGCAAAAAGGCGTTTCTCAATAGATGGAGCAGTACACTGATGCCTTTCTTAACATTGAAGAAGTATAGTCTAGTGAATAATGGAAATGAAGTACTAATTTACAAACAACCCCTGGTCCTACAGTGTGTCGGAAACCATCCGAGAGCCAGTTACCATTAAAATCTCGCGAAAGTCTCTTTTTGCGAGACAATTTTTATGTAAATGAGTATGGTAATATTTCATCATGGCGGGCGTAGACCCGATGCCGGCCAAAAAGACTTGACAAAAAAGTCATACATATTTGGAATCTCACGTCTTTCGTGCATGGCGGCAACTCAGATTGCGACTGCAGCTGCAAACAGACAATGAACTGGCGTTATATTTGCACGCACTTCTCGTCCATATTTCTTAGAACGACACGGGAGTCCGCCTGTACTTGTACACACAGTTCTCCGGGAAGTCACTGGGTGGCACAAATTTAAATATTTACGGTTTTCATGAGACATAGCATCTTTAACAACCGGAGTAATTGAATGTTATTTTCCAACCAGTCTCAGTGTCCGAATGTTATTTCGCTCTTTAACGCGTGATAAGCTATGTTACATGATCAATCCACAGCGCCATTCTTCGAAACAACAACAGCTGCCCACTCAAACAGGCTGGGCAGGTGGCGCGGCACGCAACAACAAGTCACGTGTCGAGGGATTGTTATATAATTCCCGAACACTGGGCTGAGATTCCGGGGGTGTTGTATAACCACTTTTTATTCGAAAAATTATGAAACAAGTATGAAAACAAACGGCAAAATCTTCACACTTTGCTCTGAAGCCATGGCGTCATAGTGCAGACAATGCAACAGCTTGTGGATACTAGAAAAACTGATTAATATAAGCTTTTTGGTTAAGTCGCCGATAATTTGTCAGGTATCATTAGCGCTTATCATTAGCTTATTTAAACGATTGAATGTCATGGCATATGGTTCAAACAAGTGGTTAAAAGTTCTGTCTGCTTCTAACCATGACAAGATTTTTTGCTTATAAGGCGGTAGTGTGGAAATTAAAATTCCCACACTACCGCCCGAGGAAAGTTTACATGTATTTGAAAAAATCACACCACGGCCGAGCTCCCTGCTGAAATGCGCCGTTAAATTTTGGATCGGCGTCTTTAACGAATCATTGTCAGCATAATAACAAAAACGATTTGATACTCTCTGAAAGTCTAACATTCACAAACATAGACCTCATGTCTGTGTTTTGTCTCCTGCACAGACCCACTAGATTGGCTCTGCGGGGTCTGCCACAGCGCACTATTCCATCTGCCTTCTTGGAATTTCATTGGCCGTTCCGATTTCACGAAACAAGGCATTCTATAGGTCAGTTGTACCAACATGGCGACTTCCAAGAAAGGAATGTCAGTGACTTTACAGCTGTTTAAATCGGCGTCCTGTTTTCATCAAACTGCGTTATTTCAAAGCTAACGAGTCAAGGAATACATCACCAGTAACATACATGGAATATTTTATGTTAATTAGGTTGTATACTATGCTGGATTTTGACGTGTTATGAATTTTGTCGAAATATTTTTGCGAAAAATATTAGTAGGCCACCCACAGTCACTTATTTTAAGCACATAGGCCACTGAATAGTAGGATAGGCGTATCCAAGTGAGTCACGGCGACGGAAGTTTGTTTCGATCTTTTCAGAACACATAAGTTATGTACACGTATACATGTACGTCATTGGACGCTCCTGTAAATAGAAGGTTGAACTGTAGTGGGCCAGAGGAGGATATATGTTGAAAGTTAGCTGCATGAGGACTGTCGTCAAAACAGAGCTAGGTACCACTGTGTGTTGAGCTCAGTTAGACCCAAAAATTAATTGCATCACAACATAAACATCTCGCTTACGATTTCCCCGACCTCGGTAAACATGCGTACGTCAACTTCCTGATTCTCTCTGGTACCCTGCGTGGATCTAGGTGGTAGCCAGCACTCAGGTATCTTTTATGTTCCTCGGAAAGTTTTGATGTTGATTGGCTGGTCGAATTCTCAACAGCCAGCGCTTTACGCAAATAAACTGGCCTGACTGATGGACGAAGTGTAAATGTGGTCTGTTGTACAGACAAGTCGGTGCTTAAAATTTATGTTCAGGACCGTGAATCCCAGAAATTGTGGTTGCGCCTTTTCGAAGTGCATCTTTCTACTGTCGATGACTTTTTTACGATACTGTCCTGTATTTATACAGTATGAATAACACACCGGTTAAATCGGTCAGATATGCCAGTGTTTATTGCCAGTGTACGTGTATGTGCCTCAAGTACGCGGCTATTGCAGAAATGAAATAGTTGCTGCTACGTCACTTGCATGACAAGGCTAAAAATCATTCATAGTCCGCCATTTTTCACGTTGCTGTAAAGCTAACCAATGACTGCCGAGGTTACATCAACCAATTCTAAAGCGCGTGCTACTGCGTGGTAGGCCTACCTGCGTGCTGGCTAGGCACGTAGGGAACCAGTGATCTTCCTGGTTAAAAACTGCCAGCTGACAGCCAATGAAAACCGCCGTACGGTGGTAGTGGGCGGTGTACCGTGGGCTTTACACCACTATCCGTGACGTCAGAGTGTGAACCCTAGCTGGGAAACAGGCGTGCGTTCAGTAACGCTAGGTCCTACGCTAGGATCTAGCTAAAATCTAGTCAAAGTCGCGTGCTTTCATTTGAAATACACGGTAATATCTTTGGTAATCTCGCGAAGTCATGCCTTTTTGCGTGGTCCTGGCGTAACTGAACGAGGCAGGTCCATTTGTGTTTATCTTCACAACAACGAGTCACACGTGAGTAGCGCTTCCTGTTAGCGGTAAAGCCCTTGGTCGAGTGGGTGCCCTTTTCCTCGTAGCAAAGGGAAAGAGTGAAGACAGTGTAGGAATTTGGATATGTCGAACCGCATCGACAAGTTCATTTTACCTGCATTCAAAATGATTTTTTATTGCTGTACTACATAAGGACTAAATCCTATTATTAAATAGAGGTAGGTGATCAAATTTCAGTTTACAACATCACAATTCAAGTTCTTTCGTATCGGTTGCACAGATCTTACAGTCCGGCATGTTTTGATTCATGTATGGGTGTCGAAGCGATTTGTTTTGTTTATTTAATGCGACTAGTTAGCGTTCCTAATTAATCACCATCATGGCAAAATCAGGAACGGAACGGGGTTCGCGATTGCTTTATAGTTCATCGCCTGATTTACTATAATTTGAAATTTGTGACTTCGGTTCGAGCTAATTAGCGCTGGGAGATTAAAATAACATTGCGGTATTCAGAAATAACTTAAATGATATATTAAGCAAATATGGACCGATCCCGAAGTTTACCTCAGGTCACATTGACCAAGCTTTCCTGAGATACAGTCGAGCGATCGGCACACCACCACTGATTCTTCTTTCTCCGACCTTTTACCTCTTATTATCTCAACTTGTTCTCAACTGCTTTAATGTATTGCCATCGCTTGCTCGCTTCTTGGTCAGACTTTATGTGCCCTGTTGCATGACACAGTAACAAATAGGGACTCAATTGCGTTCCCTAAGTGTTCAGCTTATATGTGTCGTTCTTATTCACAAAAGTTATGCTAAGCTATCATTTTATCTTTTTTATGATCTCTTTGACCAATGCCATTTTTTGCTAACATGTCTCAGAATTGGGCTCATTTTTCAATGAAAATAAATAGGGACTTAGTCCTTAAATTAGGGCTTTGCATGAAATGGTTATCTTCAATAGTATTGAGAATTCAACGTAGAGTTTACTCGATAATGAAAACAAAAAACCTTAAGAAAGGACAATTGTTATTTCTATGGGTTCATAAATGTGGTGAAAAGTTAAGTGATATTGTTAAGTTCCTATTTAGAACTGTTTCATGTAACAGGCCGATGGTTACTGATTGGCCATATTGCAACATAAGTGACATACGGGCGGCATAAATGAAAAATGAGATTCCATGATCTGGCCGGTCAATACGCTATATCGAAAGTTATCGTACTACGTTTTTACCTGTCAGAGGACATCAGTATCATTGGAAGGAAATAATATCCGGCTGTGTCGTCTGATTCACATTCCTTCAGTAATACTTCAAAGTTTTATGACTGCGAGCAGCCAATAGGCCAGGCCCAAGATAGAAATCTCCTTTGTCTTGGAGGTAGGAAATGCGTTGTTACTATGACCTTGTTTTTAGATATATCGGGCTCATTCTAGGAATCATTTCAGGAAATACCACATCCAAGGATATTTTTCAAGAATATACGACTTTTAGCCGTCGGAGTCAGTGCATCCCACAGCACAGCAGTAACGTTTCGCAGACATAGACCTAACTCACGCCTACGGGAGGCGCGTTCCAAAACGAGGCTCACTACGATAGCTCTGTTGGCTTATCCGCATAGTTGTATTCCGCGTTGCTCGAACAGCTCGAAAAAATATGGAAATTCATCTGTCTGTTACAATCCCTATGGACGTTGAGGTTCGGAAGCGTTGGGCCGTTGCCATACGCCGCGACGAAGGAAAATATGTCCGTGTAAAATTTCTAAATGTTTTCGAAAAGTTAGTTCATATTTTGTCGCATATCGGTAGTGCCGAGCATCACAACTGGGGAATCTTCGGCCAGACAGGCACTGTTTTCATGACTACGGGTTAAAACATGATGTATTTTTCTCTCCAAAAAGGACAGGTCCACAATCCCTCGATTTTGGGGCCGAATTCATCGTCCCTATTCTCCTCTAAAATATTCAAAAATCACGCGAAATTCCCCACACGAATCCCCAAAAAATTCCCCTAGCGACTGAAAATTTCTCTTTGAAGTTCGAATCATCTAACCACACACAGGTTACAATTTGAAAGAGCACAAAATGCTACTTGAGACAGAGCCTATCAGAACTTGCAACAGGGCGGATGGTGATCGGGAGGTAGATTTTTCCCCTCACTCGGCGAAAAAATTCCCCTCTCAGGAGGCATAGGCACCTTTACCCTCGGATGAACGAGGCCCCTGAAGAAACATGATAACTATGCTTGCTCTGTCCAGTTAACTAAAACTGAGCTCTAAAACGAGGTTATGATTTGGACGAATGAATTAGGTGTTTTAATTTTAAAATTCAACTTGGTCCAGATTTACATTTGAAACCTGACACATGAAATAGAGGTAAGAATTATTAAAACCAAGAAAGCAGAATTGATGGTCAAATACTTTTTATTTTCAATTACCAGCCTGGTTATTTAATTCAATAAAAATATATTTAATAACATCAATTATTCTTTCAGATCAATGACAAATCAACTATTAGTCCCGGTAGTCCCTACCTCACCTGGACCTAAGCTATGCTTGGTCAACAAAATAAACCAGATGTGACTAATTGGACATCACAGCAAAATGTGATGAGCCACCACTGTTGAATATATCTTTAACTCATCAACAATACAAGCACATGGCCTGGTTCGCGTAGAAAGCATTATCAACAATTTACAAGAAGAAACGTAACCCTGCATTCACCATAATACCTAATCTGTAACACTACGATCGCCACCGACAATTTGGTCATATTTACTTTTCAGTATGATTCAAACCCAGTTTTCTGAAAAAATACCCTTTCGTCAGACAACTTTTTGGTGCATTGACTTGTTCTCTAATGTATTTTTCTACATCTCTGTACTTAATTATTGTGGGTTGTTTTTTGTTGCAGGTACGGCAACGAAAACGAGATTTACATGCTGATACCATGTGCTTTCCAAGACAGTTGAAACAGGCTTTCTTCTTTTTTATGGCAGCGATTTTTTCGTCGTACGAGGCCATTTTAGGGCAGGAATGAGAGTTATGTGAGTGATCATCACAATATAAAGATATAGACCGGCAGCCCAGAGCACTTAGCATAGATGAACGAGGTACCAACATCTGACCACGGGAGCATTTAAAGTCCACCACAGTATGTACAGAAATGGACGTCTGCCGTTGTCTTCACTCTGGGTGTGACCCCTGGGGGCCTTACAAAGACCCCAAAAATGAGCTAGACTAGATATTCGAGGTACCGGCCAAAACTGATTTTAAACGAACAATAGTACCGCACTGAACACCAAACGACCCATGACAGACAAATTGCACTCTGGAATGGGTCCAGTAGAAACCAAAAAGGACCCCCCAAAATGAGCTAGCACATACATTCGAGGTACCACACAAAACCAATTCCATATGATTCAATACATGTCACAGATAACTAAAACCCCTATGACAGACAAAATACAATCTGGGTTGTGCCCGGCAGAAACCCCCAAAAATCTCAACCAAGGTATGCCATCAAAAATTTGAGCTAGAATAGATTTTCGAAGTACGGGCCAAAACTGATTTTAAACAAACAATAGTACCACACTTAACTCCAAAAGACCCATGACAGACAAATTGCACTCTGGAATGGGTCCAGCAGAAACCAAAAAAGGACCTCCCCCCAAAAAATGAGCTAGCTTATACATTTGAGGTACCTCACAAAACCAATTCCATGAGGTTCAACACATGTCACAGGTCACTAAATGCCCTATGACAGACAAAATACACTCTGGATTGTGCCTGGAAGAAACCTCCAAAAATCTCAACCACAATGTATGCTATCAAAACTTTGAGGTACATTAGATACCCGAGGTACCGGCTAAAACTGACTTAAAACCAATAATCCACCAGATGACCCATGACAGACAACAAATTGTGCTCTGGAAGGCGTTCACCAGAAACTCAGTTACACCGTAAAAGAAGCTAGGTCATCATTCGGGGTACCACAATAAACAATTCCGTGTGATTCAAATAGATGTTACCAGTTACCAAATACGCTATGACACTTAAAACCCAGTGTGGGTTGTGCTCGACAGCCCCAGAAATCTCACCTACCGGTCAGTAATTTTGAATATATATGACATATTAGATATTGAGCTTATACTTTTGCGTTTACTGAGCTCTCACACTGGATGTCAAATGGATGATGGCGGAGAGTAAGCATTTTGGAAAGTAGTGATAACAGTAAAACTTTGGGATACCAGGAACTGTCTAAAACCAACCCACTCAGTGAAGTTTAAGAACACAGATTTTGTAAAGTATAAAACGCTATCAAAACTGCCAGCAGAAAGGATACGTCAGCGACAACACATGGCCCCTAAATTTGCGCTAGATCGAGGAACCACGAAAATTATTTCCAAGGAGCCCTTTCATCTCATTGACTACTAAACAATACGTTGAAAGAAAAGTAACAGACGTGTTTTTAAAAACCTTCTTTAATCAAAATAAAGTACATGAAATAGAGCAACACTTTCAAACAGCATAGT